>CAIGRF010231806.1:53041-69984 GCA_903798235.1 Fraxinus ornus | reverse complement strand
AGTCTTTAAAAGTCTCAATTGAATAACCCCCCTAAGTCAAAATCAACAATCATAAATTCTATAAAATCCACAACTTTTCAATCACATTTTCAATCAACTTTTATAAAAATCTACTAAAAGATGTGTTAGATTTATATAATAGGGAGATATGGTGGAAATTGAGGGAGGATATGGAGGAATGGAAAGATCAGCCCGTGGATTCGAAGAGAGATCCTCTATGGACAAAATAGTTAACAAAAGTAGGACTGTAGCAAGCTTAGAATCATTTATCATAGTAATGAAGGTTAGTCTTATAACCGGGCTCAATCAGAACCTGAATGTCTCGGCAGCTCTTCTTGCCTTCATGTTTATTCAAACGTGGACGAAGCCATCGCAGAAGGCAAATTTTGTAACTGCTTAGTGTATATTCTATTTGACAACTTTTTGACAGAATGCCACATGACATTCTGTCATTTAACAGTTTAAAAAAAGTTGTCTTTTCATTCAATACATTTTTGTCAACACATTTTTCAATCAATAAAGTGGTAGAAGTTAATGTACAAGTGGCAAAATCTCAATTACTCACGAAAGACAAGTTGCATTTTTTGGAAATTGATCGTAATTTCAGTTTTTGTGCCTCACATGAGGAAACATGTGACCACTTATTTTTTGAATGCCCTTTTCTCTTCAAGTGTTTGGAAACACATCAAGGATTGGTTGGGCATCACTAGAGCCATGACCACCATGGCAAGTGCTCTTAAATGGATGAAGAAGGAAGCAAGAGGAACATCATGGCGTAACAAAGTTAAGAGAATTGCTTTAGCTAGTTTCGTCTACTATATTTGGATGGCAAGGAATATGTTGATTTTTGAAAATATGAGACCCCATGTCGATAACAATGTAAGACGAATCAAAACACATGTATACAAACTTTGTATACATGTGTTTTGATTTCCTACGAGTCTTTAGCAATGTGATGATTGTTTTTGATGCTCCTGCGTGAGATTACTTGGGTATGCCCATAGTTTTGTATTTCATTGAAAATGTATTGTTGATTCACTCGGGTATGCTCGCAGCATCTGTATATGACTTTTGATCAATATAATTAATTTTTACCGATAAAAAAAAATCTTTCAAGAACATGACCTTCATGCCACTTTATCTTCATGAAAGAGATGTTTGGATGATTTGCTTCTGAATGATTTTCCTTTTACTTCCCTTTGTGCTTGTTCCTTAAGGGTACTGCCAGCTAAGATTTTATCATCGCCTTGCCATCCCACCCTTTCAATGTGAAACACAAGGGATGGAAAGCTACTATTCTTTTTTTGGCCCTGGTGTCAGTGGGCCCGTCAAGAAAAATTGGGCCCTGGCCCAACTCACCATGGAATGGGTTGAGGGTTAAGATGGGTCCCAAAGAAATGTGGAAGGCTGTGTCTGGTCCATGCCCTTAAGCGGCTATTCAATACCTCTATGCAACCGACCCTCTCTGATTGACACTACTACCCCAGTTTTGAACTGAGGAAATTACACCCTGATAGGTTTTTAAGATACCATTTTCATAAATCCAGAATCAATTTTAATAATACATAAATCAGGTTTTAATTAATGATTTAAATCAATTTTTAATTATACTAACTATTATCGTCATTTATGTTAAAAATGGAGAGAGAGGGCGGTTTAAATAAGTAAAGAATATCTCTAATAATCGCTTAATCTCCAAATCTCGCCTCAATTCAAAAAATAAAAAAGAAAACCTCTTATAATCAAACCCTCCGTCCCTCAATCAAAAAAACCCAAATTGATTCTTGACTAAATACCTACATTATTCAAGGAAGAGGTAACGGCGGTGCTAAGAAAAAGTGGGTGCAAGAAAAAGGGGGTGCAAGGAGAAGGTGGTGATGGAGGCTTGTGACCAGAAAATAAAGGAAATGGCGTTAACAAGAAGTTGTGACTGGAAGGCACAATCCGGAGCTGGGGACGCACACGGAACTGCACAGGGAAAGGGAAGAAGGTTGCTTGTGTCAAAGAGAGTTCACAAAGAAAATCGCAAAACGCCAACTGAATCGCGGTCGAAAGTGAAAAAGGGATTCCATGAAGAAATCCCTAGAAAATCGAAATCGAAGAATGTAAGTTAATTTGTGGTAACCTATTTTTATTGGATGTTCATTTGTGACCTACTGTTTTCAACTTGTGACCTAATTCTTCTATTTGAATATAACAATATCATTCATGTCACAGTTATTTGTTCCATTTGTGACCTAAAGTTTTGATTGCGGAATGATGTGTTTGTATCATAAGGTTGGGCTTTTCGTTTCTATGTATTCTGGTTGGAGATTGTGAATAACATATATTGAATAGAACTGTGAATGGTTGATTTCGACCAATATTTTGAGTTTTAGTGTAAGTGTGAATTGTCTTTGTAATGGTTTCATATAGTGTTCATAATTTATCTAATGTGTTGCAGGACTGGAAGTACATTATACCTGAAGATCTATGGTTTCCAAGGAAAATTACCGCCAATGTTGCCAAAAATGTTCTAACAAATTTCTAACAAATTTTACATCGAAATTCGATAAGGAACAAAGGGTTATACTGGCGAAAACATGTTTATCTTTCTTCATGGAATGCAATGAAATTGTACTGCAACCCTAACTAATACATTACTTTTTGATCAGGGAAGTGAAGTAGCCGAATCCAAATGAGATATGGTTCAAGGTTGCGAATAGATTTATGAGATTTTCCTTGTATGAGTTTTGTTTAGTGACAGGTCTTAGATACAATGGTGATGATGTTAGAAAAGAGATTGACAATGTTCCATCTAGGAACAAGGGAACATACTTTGGGGACTTGAAGTTGGTTACAAATGAAAATGTTAGAGATGTCTTTCTGAACGTGTCAAACATATATGATCATGATGTTGTGAGGCTTGAGATTCTATATTTGATTACTTCGTACTTGTTTTCCACATCATAGAAGAAGGTGGTTGAAAACTATTTGTTTGCTTTATTAGAAGATTTTGATTTAATGAAGATGTTTTCTTAGGGTAAATATTTGTTTGAAATGTCTATAAAATTTTTGAAAGAGGGTTTAGGTCACAGGAATATTATAGACTGAATGGGTTTTTGGTTGCATTTCAAGTTTGGATATACGATTCCATTTCCAGACTCAATAGACCTGTGACCAATAGAATGGGGAACAGTTTCCCACGCATTGTGAATTGAATGTCGGATAAACAGCCATCTGTAGTGAAATTGGATGAAGATGTATTCTCCTATCCTGATGTAAGTATTTAAATATCTTTAGTATGCATAGGTTACAAAGTCACATATTTTAGGTCACAGGTCATAAGATCACATATTTGTGTGTGATAAGGGCGTTTTTATACGTTTATTTTGGTTCACAAACATGAATAATTGTCGATAAACATTCGGAATAGAGGTTAATTTATGTAAATTGTGTTTGTAGGACAACAATGAAGATTTTGGTGGAAACTAGAGGAAAAATAGAGAAAATGGGCTAAAAAGGAGGAAAACTGAAGTTCAAGGACCAAAATGCAAATAACCAAAAGATGACTCAAGACCAACTCTGAGCGGACATGAGCTTAATCATACATTGAGGAATGCATGGGATGATTGGAGGAAAAGAATGAACAAAAGAGGTTAAGACAAGAGAAAAATGAAATTGGAGGACCAAACTGAAAAATTTTGATAGTTAATTACACCATGCATCCGCAAGGTACAATTAACCATGGGGCCGCAAGCAAGGAGGCAGGGCAAAAAGTGAGGAAAAAATTTGTTCCTTGCGGGTGCATGGAATTTGTCCTTGCGGTCGCAAGGAAGGATTTCAACGCGAATTTTCTGGTTTCCTTATCCGACTCCAACTTGTATGGTAATGATTCTAGGGCAACTATAAAAGCTCAAATACGTCCAGAAACTAGGGTAACGCTTTCTTAGAGAGAAAAACGACCTATTTGCGGAAGAACGAAGGCAAGGACGAAAAATTTCACTCCAAGATCCAAAATTTCAAGCTTTACATTCAAGAGTTTGGTGATGTCTTCTCCTAAATATTTTCTTTGCCATTTTAATTTATCTATGCTAGGCTAAGCTTTTATTGTACTAGGTGAACGATGAACCTCGTAATGTGAACTTTTAATTCTTTGTTTTGCAATTTGATTTTAAACACGAATGTTGGACGTTGAATGGTTTATATTCTCTTTATCGTCTCCATAATTATATGCGCAATAATTATGTGAGTTTGGGTGGTCTATTTCATGCATTCAAAAGAAGGAGAATAGATTATACAATGTATANTTTAAATATAAAAATTATTAAACGTAAAATTATAATCGTTAATTTTTCTTTTCTACCCCACCCTCAACCCCTATACTCACACTCATTTCTCTCAATTTCATTTTTCTTCAGTTTTTACTTTAAATTACAAATATTCATTTTAAGCGATTTAAAATTTGTTAGAAATGTTGAAGTGCGGTCATGGTAAATATATGGTCGATAAATTTTAAATATCAAAAATAATTTTACATTAATTGTGAAACGTAAAGTTGCGATTATTTATATTTCTTTTCAATCTCAATCTCAACCACATTCCAATATCCTTTTTTCGAACTTTATTTTTCCTACAACGTTTGATTCGATATTTCACGATATAAATATCGATTTGAATCGATTTAATTTTAAAAAAAAAAAATCTTAAAATGAAATAATAATAAATATATTGTCGATTAATTTTAAATATAAAAATTATCTTAACCCCTGTTTGATCCATATTATTTTTTTCATTCTAATTCTTCTGCTCATTTTCAACCACACATTCTTCACTAAAATAATATTTTTCATCACATGAATAACTTTCCTTCTTTTTCAACCACATATTTCTCATCACATCAACCAAAAAATGCATTCTTTTAAAAATAATGTGCACCAAACAGAGACTTAAATTATTAAACGTAAAATCATAATCGTTAATTTTTCTTTTCTACCCACCCTAAAAAAACTTAAAATGTGATATGCAAGACCTCTAAATGTTTGTACTTTAAGAAAATTGAGGAAGAAAGAAAAAACAACGATATCTTGATATTTTGTTAGTGTATGAGTGTTTTTAAATTTGAATTGATTTTTATTGGTTGTTTATGATGAATAATTCCCATTTTTTTTATTTGTTTATTTTTTGTTGTAACTTGAAAGTTTTCTATTGAAGAAGTTTTGTTAAATAAGATTTAATTAGTGATGTCTCCAAAAATAATCAAAAATCAGTTAACGCTATTACGTAGCCAACTATACTATCATTCGCGTGCCTTTGACTAGGTTTTTTAAAAAAAATTCAAAATAACGATGGAAAAACTAGATTAAAATAAGCCCCTGTTTGGTACACATTATTTTTTTCATTCTCATTCTTCTATTCATTTTGAACCACACATTCTTCAATAAAATAATATTTTTTATCACATCAATAATTTTTTCTTTCAACCACACACTATCCATCAATCTACTATTTTAAAATACATTTTTTCAAAATAACGAGGCTCAAATACACCCTCAAACTTCTAGAAATCTATACACCACCATCAAATCCACTTTATATGAGCTATGCTATTCCTGTGGGCGGGGGCCTTTCTATGGTCCTAAGTCAAGCTGGGAAAGCCGTTCTATGGGTAACTCCGTACCTTGAGTTAACTCTTGGAGAAACGTTTTCTAGGCTTTGTAAAATTCAATTAAAATTTAAAGTCAGCAACAATTAATTTAATTATACATTTTATGATATTTATAAATTTTCAACCACATATTTTATCGTCCTTTATCAAAATTTACTAAAAATTCGATTTTAATCTCTATCAAACATGGTTTAATTTTGAACCAAACTACACTTACCTAATAATTTGCCTAATCTTTTACCGAATCGACAAGTGACGGCCCCTATCGATTTGGTAAAAGATTAGGCAAATTATTAGGTATACATAGAATTTTCCTTTAATTTTGTTTAAGAAACTATGCTTATCTTTGACTAATGGAGACTAATCTACCATTATCACAAACATTTGACAAAGTAATAATTATTGATAGTGTGTGGTTGAAAAAGAAGGAAAAATTATTGATGTGATGGAAAATATCATTTTTATTGAAAAATGTGTGGTTGAAAATGAGTAGAAGAATGAGAATGAAAAAAATAATGTGTACCAAATAGGGGCANTGATAGTGTGTGGTTGAAAAAGAAGGAATAATTATTGATGTGATGGAAAATATTATTTTATTGAAGAATTTGTGGTTGAAAATGAGTAGAAGAATGAGAATGAGAAAAATAATGTGAGTCAAACAGGGGCTAATATTAAAATTCACAAAGCTTTAGTCAAGATTTAGTTGTTTCGATATTTTTTGAGATTTTTAATTGCTATTTTAACATGTGTCATTACAATTATAATAAATTTGCTTTTGTTAATAATTGTATCAAAAATTGCAATCTAACTGTCGAATTGTTCTGCTTCAAATCGATTGAAAATTTGGAGGGATGTGGTTCGGTTTTCAAGTAGGCTTAGACCAACTCAAAAATCTCGATTTGAGGGATCGGTTTAAAATGGAAAAAAAAAAAAAAAAAAATCAAGGAAATTTTTTTTATTGGACCGAACACAAAAAATCATACCAAACACCTCAACCGAATTTTCTCCATTTTGCTGAGTTGGTTATTCGGTTAGATTTAGGTCCATGCCACGGCAAGGTCAACACTGTAATTTCATCAAATTTGGAGCCCATTTCCTAAACCATTGGTATATAAATGTCTCGTGCATTAGTGAAGACGCACTCCGAAGGCAGTCGACATAAGAAATCTAAAAGAGAGAGAGGATAAATATAAAATCTCCTGTAAGCCTTTTGATTGAATACCTTTTTCCTATTTTTTTTCGATTCGATTTTTATGTGTAGTCATCCTATATAATAGTGTATTTCTGATTTGAGTGTTGTTTATTTATATTATATGGTTGGTCGGTTGGCGAATTCCTAATTTGTTTGGTTTTGGTAGTAGTAGGAGAAAATGGCTTCAGATCCGAAGATTTACGTATACGAGGAGGTTGCGAAGCACAACAAGACTAAGGATTGCTGGCTTGTTATCAATGGAAAGGTCAGATCTCTTTTAATTTGAATTTGTAGTTGTATTAATTTCTAGTTCATTTTGTTTCAATTTTGATTTGATCTTTTTTTTTTAAAAAAAAAAATCGATGTGTAAATGAAATTATTTCAGTAATTATTCAGTGATGCGGAGTTAGGTTTGTTGGAATCTCAGTGTTGAATATAATAAATATCGTGATAATTCTAATATTTTGAATTATGAGAAGCGTTTGGATTGACGTTTGGTCAATTTTGATGATATCACTGTAATTAAGTTCATTGGCACTTATTTTGTCAATCTTCAATACATAAAACTTATGTTTGTGATTTATGGGGTTTCCTTTTATGATTTGATTTTGTTTGGAGAAATCCGAGACACTAGAAAATATGAAAAAAGAGAGAAAATATTGTAGGAGGATTGTGCTTACGATATTCTCACTTAAAGACTGTAAGAAAATAAATAAATATTATATATCAGGCTGGGTCTGAATATAACCAAAAAAGAACTTTGAAACTTGTAATAAGTTTTTTGTTGCTCTAAGCCTCAAACAACAAATTAGGTCTTGTTCTCAATTAATTCGGGTTCGGCTACATAATTATGTTTTCCACTACCTTTTTTAGTTCATTGCTAGATCCATTGGAAGATCTACTTCTTGTTGCTGAACCAAAATTAGTAGTAGTAGTAGTAATGATGATGATGATGAAGCTTCATCTCACAATTTTCGCTGATGAAATTAACCGCTATCTGCCAGTATTTGTTAATTTATATTACATTCACACACCGTTTGAATTAACAAAATTTAATTACAATACTCATCTAGGAAATGCAGTCCTGTGCTCCAAGGAATTATTGATTAGTCAATTTTTTAAGTTGTGATGGTCATCAAAGCAACAGTCTCTATAACTAGAGAATAGGAGAATGCACTTGTTTACAAGCTATCCTCTGAAATTTTTGACCTCCCAAGGATTTTGGTTATGGTTGAGTTTGGATGACGGGATAGTTTGCCGAACCCGATATCAAATGAAAAGGCTGTATTTTTTTCTGTTTATTCTCGTGGATATGGGTAATTCTGACTGAAAAGGGTAAAAAACAAAATGCAAATGTGACTGAGTTTCAGTTTGCAAATTGGTTCATCAGGTTTATGATGTAACCCCTTTCATGGATGATCATCCTGGAGGTGATGAAGTCTTGCTATCAGCCACTGGTAATGCTCGGATAATCTTCTTCTATGTTTCGTCTTGCACATTTATCGATAGTTGAGACTTGAAATTCATGTTTCGTTTGTGAATTTTGTTGGACATTTTCAGGAAAAGATGCAACAAATGACTTTGAAGATGTGGGTCATAGCGATTCTGCTAGAGAGATGATGGACAAGTATTACATCGGTGAGATAGACGTGTCAACAGTTCCTACAAAACGCACTTACACTCCACCACAACAAGCCCAGTATAATCCAGACAAGACTCCGGAGTTTCTGATCAAGATTTTGCAGTTTCTCGTACCACTCTTGATCTTGGGATTGGCCTTTGTGGTCCGACACTACACCAAGGAGAAGTAATTCTGTCATATGACAGTTTACTTTATTACCTTTGTTAATTTTATTTAGGTCATTGAATCAACTTTTCCTGATTTTGTTTTCATTAGAACTTGAGCAAGCTGACATCTGAATGAACTGGTGTGGTCCATTATTGTTCATCAGTACGGCTCTAATTCATTGTGAGCCTAATGCAACATGCATGTCACTATGGATTGTGCTTATTTTGTGCTTTGTTCTAAAATTTGCACGATTATTGTTCTGATGATTATTTTTGTGCTGGAACAAGGAATATTTTGGGAGGTCATGTTAGAACTTCTGAAGAATGGACCCGGATTGACGACTCATTCATTATACAAATTATAAAATAGCCAATGACAACAAAACAATAATAAATGTTTTGATAGACTCGACTAGAGAGCATTTAACAGCTGTGCGTATTTTTTAATAATGTTTAGTATTGCGTACTATACATGTTATACCATCAAAGTTTATAGTTTAGAAGCAGCATCCTTGTCCAAGAACCAGTTTAACTCTTCGTTTGGTGAAACTTCAGTTCAAAGTTGGGTAGAATTCTACCTTGGAAAGAAAAACATCCTGTAGGATTTATTGATAACCAATAAATCCGGACGATGATTTAAAACAGTTGTCGGATTATTTTAGCGACACCTAAAGTTATGGCTCGACTTGGAAACAATTTATACACATTGGTGGGCCTAAGTTTGGTTGGGTTGTTAGTTTAGTTAATGGATGGATTTGGTTATCGTTAGCCCATTATCTTGGCCCATTATGAGTGGGTCTTGGCCCAAAGGAGTGACCTAAACCTAACTCTTTTATATGGTAAAAATCTAACCATTGTTGTGTGTGCTACAAGTGGGGAAAATGTGAGAAAGGGGGCAGCCGGTTTGGGGGGGAGTTTGAAGAGACTCCACCATTATTGTTCACCTTGTTTCTTCTCCATTGTAGTCACCATCTAGTATCCTTTGTGGGCACTAAATAGAGAGCAGCCAAGAGGGTAGAACGAGGCAACCATTGTGTAGAGGATTGTTGGGTCGAGCCTTTGGAGATTGGTGTTCGTTTGATTGGTTTTCTGAGCCCGGTTTGTTGTTGATTGAAGCCTCAAATTCTTGCAAATGGTATCAGAGGTTGGGTGGATATGAAATCTATTTTTGGGGAGTGAAAAACCGACCAAAAGAGGGCTGGAAATAGACCAGGAAATACCCAGAAATGCAGCAGAAAATTGAAGCAGAAGCTGTCCAGATTTTTCAAATTTTGGCCGGACCTGTTTTGGCGTTTTTCGGACAAACCAGAGGTTGGATGGAGAAACGGACACCACCATTGAACTCAGCAGACAGAAAATATGTTGGAAGGGTCACATCCCGCCGGAGTTCAAACTCCGGCGAGCGCGTGGAGGGCACGTCGGCCGGATTCCGGTGATGACTTCAAAAGACAGAATTTTGTAATCGACGAGGCGAACCTAACGGTGTTGACAGATTTCAATTTTGGGCAATACGGTGAAAGTTGGACAATTTTACCCTTGGACGCTTGGTTGCCATGTGTAGTTTCGTGTTCCCATGGTTACCGGAGACTTTAGGACAAATGGCGAAGTCCTAAAAGTGGTGAATTCGCAACTCTCGATATTTACGGACCTTCAGACGTGGTCCGCCCGGTATCGTGTTCTTTGCCTTTTATTATTGCAGTTAAATTTATTGTGTATAATAATTTATTTTTCGCATTAGAAGTCATCGTGTGGGGTGACGTTAGGTTTGGGGTTACCGTGAAGGAGTAACCATTGCCTGTTACTAGACCTAGGATTTACTTGTTAATTATTTGCTTTAAATTCTTCGTGAATTTGTTGTCAATTAAATATTTTTCATTATTGGAATTGCAAGTGACCTCAGGAAATTTTACTTGACTATTCTACGTGATTTGTGTAGGTACTTTATTTGTGGTCGTTGTTGATTGCATTTTGTGTTATGTGCATTTTTAGGTAAAATGACGACACATTATGAGTTGTGCATGTTTTAATGAAAATTGTGATTTTTTAATTTGGCAAAGCGAAAATGTTTTTCATAAAACTTTTTTATGGCAAATGTGGTTTAAGGAAAATGCGAAAATTAAGATGTGTTTTAACTGCAGTAATTGGACATGGTTGAAATAGACTGTCCTAGGAATGATAATAAAAGGAAAGTTGATGAGAGTGGTGAGGCGAATTCTGTCTTTGGGTCGAGTGATGACCTGTGTGAGGTTTATTGGGGGTAAACTTGGTTACTGCATTAGCATCTGTATTTAATCATTTTGCATGTGTGTGATTGCTTAATTCGGTTTCGTGATTATATGTGCATTTTCAATGTGTTTGATATGTGCATTGACATGAATTAGAGTGATCTTATTACTTTGTGTAATTGTTTGCATGCATAGTGAGTTGAGACTATTGGCGTATTCCGTTTTGTTCTGTGAGCGGTGTGAGAGTGTGGTAGTGAGAAGCGAGAGGGGCAGCCATTTTCTCCTTCATCTTTGTTAACCTAATTAAATATTTTTCATTATTGGAATTGCAAGTGACCTCAGGAAATTTTACTTGACTATTCTACGTGATTTGTGTAGGTACTTTATTTGTGGTCGTTGTTGATTGCATTTTGTGTTATGTGCATTTTTAGGTAAAATGACGACACATTATGAGTTGTGCATGTTTTAATGAAAATTGTGATTTTTTAATTTGGCAAAGCGAAATTTTTTTTCATAAAACTTTTTTATGGCAAATGTGGTTTAAGGAAAATGCGAAAATTAAGATGTGTTTTAACTGCAGTAATTGGACATGGTTGAAATAGACTGTCCTAGGAATGATAATAAAAGGAAAGTTGATGAGAGTGGTGAGGCGAATTCTGTCTTTGGGTCGAGTGATGACCTGTGTGAGGTTTATTGGGGGTAAACTTGGTTACTGCATTAGCATCTGTATTTAATCATTTTGCATGTGTGTGATTGCTTAATTCGGTTTCGTGATTATATGTGCATTTTCAATGTGTTTGATATGTGCATTGACATGAATTAGAGTGATCTTATTACTTTGTGTAATTGTTTGCATGCATAGTGGGTTGAGACTATTGGCGTATTCCGTTTTGCTCTGTGAGCGGTGTGAGAGTGTGGTAGTGAGAAGTAAGAGGGGCAGCCATTTTCTCCTTCATCTTTGTGAGCCTATGTGGTTTGTGAGATTATGTGAGGCAGCCATTGGGGGTTTTCTTCGTTCTCTGTGTGAGCCTCTTTTATGAGTGTTGTGAAGTAACCAACTCTTTCTTCTATTCTCTTTGTGAGTGTCACCCTCACCCTTCCCTTTGTGGGATTTATCCTTTGTAGATTTTTTGAGCGTCGGTGTTGGAGTAACCTTGTTGGTGCGTGGGTCAATTTAAATTGAGCCCTAACCTTTGTGGTCGTCGAAAGGTATTGATTTGCCATAGCGGGTTTGGGATGCATTTGCAGTGTGTGTGATGTCTTTTGGTAAGGTGGAGTATAGATGCCTAGGGGTACATTGTGGTTTGTACCGTGGGATGTGGAGCGTGACATTTGGATCACGGTGGAGATGTGATCAAATGTCGGGATCCTTTATCTGTAAGAGACCCTGATCAGGTGGAGTGCAAGTGAGGCACTTCTATCACTTCTATTAGGTGGAGACCCATTATCTACTTAGGTTGGAGAAGTGATGTGGAGATAGAGGATTATCCCGAGAACTTAGGATCTATAGAGATTTACCAGTTATACATGTGTTTGGTTGAGTGATTAGTCTAGTCAGCAGGTGGGCGATGAGGTGAGATATGTGTTCTCGAGGTGAGTGAGCAACACGGAATGGGATAGGATAAGTGTGGTGAGATCTTCGTGAGGTCATTTATGCATTTGTTGCGTATGTGTTGGCCTGTTGATTGATTTGGTGTTAATCTGTTGTTCTGTGTGAACATGGTTGATAAGATCTGTGTTATCCTATATGATATTTCCGTCGCATGTTTATTTGCTCTTGATTGATTGCTGTGATTATTTGCTTCTACTTGGGTGTTCTTGACCTTAGCCCTGGTGAGTATATGGAGCAGGTATGATATGTGTTTCAGGTGGAGACACGAGGTAAGGTCTGTGATGCCAATTTTATTGGTTACCTTGATTGTGCAAGTATAAACTGTGTGTTTTGTTACTTGCAGATTTATTGGGATCAAGGTGGAGATTTGTTGAGTTTTTTGATACCCAATAAATTCGGGCGATGATTTAAAACAGTTGTCGGATTATTTTAGCGACACCAAAAGTTATGGCTCGACTTGGAAACAATTAATACACATTGGTGGGCCTAAGTTTGGTTGGGTTGTTAGTTTAGTTAATGGATGGATTTGGTTATCGTTAGCCCATTATCTTGGCCCATTATGAGTGAGTCTTGGCCCAAAGGAGTGACCTAAACCTAGCCCTTTTATATGGTAGAAATCTAGCCATTATTGTGTGTGCTACAAGTGGGAGAAAATGTGAGAAAGGGGGCAGCCGGGTTTGGGGGGAGTTGGAGAGACTCCACCATTGTTGTTCACCTTGTTTATTCTCCATTGTAGTCACCATCTAGTGTCCTTTGTGGACACTAAATAGAGAGCATCCAAGAGGGTAGAACGAGGCAATCAATGTGTAGAGGATTGTTGGGTCGAGCCTTTCGAGATTGGTGTTCGTTTGATTGGTTTTCTGAGCCCGATTTGATGTTGATTGAAGCCCCAAATTCTTGCACATCCATTAATTGCTTTCGGGATCATTAAAGAACTACACTCTAATCTACCCAAAAGATTAGCCATTTGGACCAATCCACCTCATTTTTGTAGGGATCTTCCCTTAATATCCTGATATTTAAATCAGAATAATTTGATGTATTTTTATTTTATTTGAACAAAAACCACAAAAAGGGCCCTAAAATGGATGGTATATAGCAATTCTTATGAATTAGGCTACCCCCAGATATAACAACTGAGAAAGAACCCTTCTCTTTACGTACTTTTCGAAAAATCTGCTGTGTCTTTTGCAAGAGCACAGTAACTCAGATCAAAGAGGTACAAATTCTTTGTTTTTAAAGCAGCACATTCGTTGTTAGAATTTACTTGGAATTTTACTAAACCAGAGAAAAACATGAAACTTCATTACATACTGATAATGATGCAGTCAAAGCGGTACAAATACTTTGTTTTCTAAAGCAAAACATTAGTGATAAGAAAGGGCAAAAAAGCTCACACACGTGTAAATTACAGAATCGCTTCACTTAACTATTAGTATATGTAGTCCTACAGTTTGGAAGCTGCTCCCTTGTCTAAAAACCATGTCACCTCTCCATCTGGCGAGACCATTTGCACTGGCAACGTATCGGAACTCGGACCATGACCCAGTGCAGCGTGAACGGCATTGGCTTTACTGGCTCCGGCTACCACAAGTGCAATATATGCAGATGCGTTGATCACTGGTAATGTGAAGGATATTCTCTCGAGAGGGGGTTTTGGTGAATCCTTTACACAGGTAACCCATTTCGTGTTTTCATGGACGAGAGGATGGCTTGGGAATAGAGAAGCTACGTGCCCGTCTGGACCCATGCCCAATAGCATAAGATCGAATTTAGGAAATCCGGTGATCTCAGATTGATCAATGATCTTGCTTTTCACCAAATGTTTGAGGCAGGTTTCGTAATCGTCTGCTGCAGCCTCTGCTGCCAATGCATCATTTATGGCATACACATTACCTGAAGGGATCGGTATCTGCAATGAAAAAGAAAAAGGAAATCACTTTATTTACACAATCCAGTATAATTCTGAACAAGTAGACCAGGGGAAAATCCAGTTTAGGTTTACCCTATGTCCTGTTATAAACATCTTTCTAATATGGAAGAATTTTAAAATAAAAAATCATGAAATTATTTTGAATCTTATAATATCAGAGAAATCGCGTTCTTCTCCTCTCATGGGCATGTCATTCGTAACCCTACTTCATTAAAGAAGGGCAACAAAAATGAAGCAAGCAATATCAGTGACTCAAAACCTAGAAAATGAGACTAAACCTGATATTGAGAATATAACTAAATATTATTTGCGATATAATATAAGTAAAGCAACAACCTTTTTATTATTTGGAAAATTTAGTTTATTCCATTATTTTTAACTATTTCTTTCACAATTTTCATTCCATCTCAGGCCAACACAAGAAGTCATTCATACCCCTCAGTACCCCCTCCCCAACCATCACCCCCATCACGAACAGACACAGACAGATAATGCATTCATAGCATGATTGGTAGGAAGTACTGATTTTTAACTATTTTTTTTCTTTCTTTCTTTCGTCACACTGCCTAAAATGCCCCAAAGAAGCTGTTTTTTGACTTTAAAGCCAGGCTAAACATGTTGTTTAGTGTTTTCCAGCCCTCCTCGCGAAACACAACATTATAGTTCAGAGTTAAAAGTAGTACGTGTAGTTCTATTCAATTTCTAGAGTTTAACTTAGTTCGAGCTTATTGCCAAGTGTTTGTTTGGACGAACCTTGAATTAGAAAAAACCAAATATTAGGTGATATCAATTATCTCTTTGATGCGAGGGGACGCTACTTTCTAATTATCATTTTAACTCATAAAAACCCATACTTCAAATAAGAGGTCAGCAGACCTCAGCAGATACCAGTTAACTGATTCTTTTTTCACCAATATCAGTAGGTGAATTTATTATACACAACCAACTCTATGCTTCTATATATGAAACTCCATGCTTCTATATATGGAACTCGATCACTGCGATTAACATGTTTTTGGCCGCGCTTAAAGTAGCTAATAACCTACTTTTCTTTTCAGAATTATTCAGATTATTTTTGTCAAAATCCAATCAAGATCCTAGTTCCTTTCAAATCAAACAATACAACCCATATTAAAGACTTTTGAATAAGATCATAACAAATTGGATTTTACACAACAAAACACATCCCAAGATTGACAATTTTGTTGAACCACCTCGCCTTAAAAGCTAAAAAGGGTACAAGACGAGCGCCATAATGCAAGTCTCACTGTCAATTATATATGAAAATTAGAATTGAAAGTACCTTGGATAGAAAATCATTGTAGGCAAGAAAGTAATTGCTATCAGGATGATCCTTAGGAACCACTCTCTCATCCACCCAGAATACATGCCATTTCGACCAATCCACTGAATCAATGAACGGTGGCTCCACCAATTTCCTTCAATTTTCAACACAAGTGAAAAAATTACACTAAACAATCTCTTCTTAAAATAAAAAATTAGATAAGCTTAATTACCTGAGAGATTTAATAAGAGAACCACCGGACAAAACCACAGTAAAAGAATCTTTCTCTTTGGAGAATTTATTCGCTAGATCGGCTGCGTATTTCGCAAGTGACACCACCAGTTCCTCCTCTGCATCAAACACTTGTACTTTCCCTTTGCTTTTCGGAGTTATAATCTCAGACATTGACGCTCTTGTTCTGCACTCAAATTTCCTGTAATTCGTATTCAATCTCAGCGATCCAAAACCCGATTTACCACTGAAAAACCTTGAACTCAACAGAATTCCCGGCAACGATCGTCGGAAAGGTAAACTGGAAAGCGTGCGTAAGTAAGCGGAGAATACGCGAGACGAAGAGGCCATGCGAAGTGTGTTTAAGAGGCGTATGCATATGCAAATGGGGAAAGTGAAATTGGGGGCCACCGGCGGAAATGGGGTGGCGATATTTTTTGATGTGGCGGACGATGATTAGCGGAGGTTTTGGGGAGTGACACGTGGAAATTGTTTGAATGGAACAACGTAGGGCTTGTTTGGTTGAACATCGTTGTCAGGTATTCCGTTTGGGTGGATTCTGCCCCCACAAATGTATTTGTCGGTGTTTTATATGAAAAATTCCGCAATTAACGGTGAACGCGTATTTACCATAACATTTTATTTGATAAGATTAGGTTTATAAAGGTGGACAGGTCGTTCAATCAGTTTTTTAAATGTTCATTCTGAGTTGTTAGATTATTAAGTCCCCGTTTGAGCCATCTTTTTTTAAAATGAGAATGAAAAATATAGTCGTTATTGGGGCCCACATAAGAGATAGAAAATTTGAATTTAAATGTTGATGTGATGGATAACGGTCATATTTTTCATTTTAATGAGGAAAATAGATGGTTCAAACGGGGCCTAAGAAGTTAAAAAAGTCTAAACGTTTATCATAAAGAGTAAATGATTTGAGTGACCACATCAAGGCACCATGTACTCAATTTACTAGTGCTCGAGCCATATCCTCAAGGAGATGCTCCAACGGAGACGTAGGCCATTTTGGTCTAAT
>CAIGRF010231806.1:37043-48763 GCA_903798235.1 Fraxinus ornus | reverse complement strand
TTTCATCCACACATTCTCCATCTTTCTACTATTCCAGAATACATTCTTTCAAAATAATGTGGCTCAAACACACCCTAAATGTACATTCTTATTTACATTTTTGTAGACACTCTTCTATATGGATTCATCAAAGCCACTGATTTTGAAAATATATATCACATTATTGGACAGATTTCTTCCATATAAAAAATGTCGACAAAGATGTCATGAAGAGTGTATATCTACCTTACTCTTTTCAAAAGGGTAATGTTATTCATCCCCAGTGGGAGATGTAAACACAATTTAAATGGATCTAAATGAAAGTTGAAATTAAATGACTTATTTAATTTCATATATCATTTAATGTCACATTAACGCCACCTAAACTGTGTTTGTAATCCCATAGAGATGAATAACATTACTCTTTTAATGTCACATTAACGCCACCTAAACGGTCATAATTGAAGATCACACGATTCTTACATTTTCGTAAAGGGAAATGGTTACGCCGCAAAATTTGTCATCGTTTAGGCGGCCTCGGGCCCATCAAGAGCGCAACTTGCGGGCCAATTTAGTTGTAAAAGCAAGGTCAATGCTACTTTTAATCTATTATATTATGTAGGTTGTAGCTACTACTATAAACCTATCACATTATGAGCCTGTTTGGTAGAGATTAAAATTGGATTAAAATTGAAAAATTAGTCGTTATTATTGACTTTTATTAGACGGGTGAGACCTTATAAACGGTCATATTTTCAATTTTAATTGAATTTTAATTTTTACCAAACAGGCTGCATAATTGTGCTCCTCTTCGATGTAGATTAAAATCACTTTAGTAAATATAAATAAAAGTCGATACAATGAATGGTTGAAAAGTTGTAAGTCTCTTGAATTGTGTTGTTAAAATTAATTATCAATCCTGACTTAAAATTTTAATTTACAACAAACAATGGATAAAGGTTTTTAACTTTTAGGTTAATTAGCACAAAACGTTCATACATTTCAATGTTTTTGTGCAAATTGTCTCTACCTTTCTTTCTTTTTTTGGCAATTTCACCCTTTCTTTAACCATTCATTTTTGAAAATGTCATTTCATCCACCCAAGACTGGTCATG
This sequence comes from Fraxinus ornus, assembly GCA_903798235.1. Lineage (NCBI taxonomy): Eukaryota > Viridiplantae > Streptophyta > Magnoliopsida > Lamiales > Oleaceae > Fraxinus > Fraxinus ornus. The sequence goes on along the minus strand of CAIGRF010231806.1, from coordinate 47,669 downwards.
TGATTTTCGGGGCCCACAAAAATCAACGTAAATACAAAATCCAACAGTATATTATGCAACGTATTGTTAATTTAAAATTGAACAGTAGAACAACAAACAAAATATATCAGAAAAAAAAAACAATTACAAAAATATTAGCCTGAAAAACAATTATAAAATATTTTAATCATCTTACAATTAAAGTTTTCAATACAATTACTAAGTGTGCATGTGCAATTGATCATACATGCTACAATAATCATTCATATAAGCCGACCAAACCACAATTATATAAGCCGATAAGGTTTCAAACATTTTCAACATATTCAATATCAAGTTAGGGCAAGTCATTGCTTACTTGAGAAGTAGAATTTCTACGAAAATTATGAAATCACACCCTTCAAAATTCCACCTTCACATCTCACAAGCCTGAAATCAAAATTTCACATTAACTACGGCACCAATACAAAGTCTTATGCTATGAAATTCACCCCATTTAATCAATAAAATGTTAAAACTTTCAAAAGCCCGAGCTTTATTTCATACGCAACTTCAGCTTAATCTACATAAATGAAAAACGATTCTTCCATAGACTTAAGATTCTCTCGTTCTGAAGAGTTTTCAATAGAAGATTTAAGAATCCAAATTCACATTGAAATCTTGAAGTAGATCAAAATATTTCTCAAGTAAATTAACTGTACATAAACAATAGAAAATTTCAAGAACATTTGCAAGAACCACTCACCATTCAGAATCGGACCATGACCCATCAAATTTCGAAGATCCATGCCTCTTCACAAGGACAAACCAGCAAACCCTATAATGTTTTCATAAAAATCAGTGGATTCCTCTACTGATTTGCACACCAGCAGAATATGATTGAAAGATGATAAATGTAAAAGGTTTCCCGTTTCCCATATTCTCCAAGAAATGCAAGATTTGGTTTTAGAGAAAGTGTATTTATACATATATGTGTTAATCGGTTATAAAGAAAAACACAGTTGATGTTATAAAACACAAAATAAACGTTATTTTACCTAAATTACCTACTTAGAAATCAAAATCGGTTTGAAGTCGGACTGAGATGAGGGACTCATCATTCATCAATCACAGATTCACAGTCGACGATCGACCTCGAACAAGCGGCTTGGATTGTGCGATTAGGGTTGTGAAATAGTGAAACCTTCGAAGTTTGAAGGGAGGGAAAAGGAAAGGAGGAAAACAAGCGGAAGGAAAGTCGAGAGATGAGACTGGAAATGGCGTCGGACCTGTGGTTTGGGTAGTATTGTAGTCGTAGAAAGGGAATGAGATGGCTATACTATTTAAAAAAAAAAAAAGTGGGCCAAAAATGAGCCCCTTGCAATTTTGGGCTAGAGGCGCAGGCCTCATCCAGCTCGCTTCAGGACCGACCCTGCAGCCACCACCATCAAATACTTCGTNCATGTGCAATTGATCATACATGCTACAATAATCATTCATATAAGCCGACCAAACCACAATTATATAAGCCGATAAGGTTTCAAACATTTTCAACATATTCAATATCAAGTTAGGGCAAGTCATTGCTTACTTGAGAAGTAGAATTTCTACGAAAATTATGAAATCACACCCTTCAAAATTCCACCAGCCTGAAATCAAAATTTCACATTAACTACGGCACCAATACAAAGTCTTATGGTATGAAATTCACCCCATTTAATCAATAAAAGGTTAAAACTTTCAAAAGCCCGAGCTTTATTTCATACGCAACTTCAGCTTAATCTACATAAATGAAAAACGATTCTTCCATAGACTTAAGATTCTCTCGTTCTGAAGAGTTTTCGATAGAAGATTTAAGAATCCAAATTCACATTGAAATCTTGAAGTAGATCAAAATATTTCTCAAGTAAATTAACTGTACATAAACAATAGAAAATTTTAAGAACATTAGCAAGAACCACTCACCATTCAGAATCGGACCATGACCCATCAAATTTCGAAGATCCATGCCTCTTCACAAGGACAAACTAGCAAACCCTATAATGTTTCGATAAAAATCAGTGGATTCCTCAACTGATTTGCACACCAGCAAAATATGATTGAAAGATGATAAATGTAAAAGGTTTCCCGTTTCCCATATTCTCCAAGAAATGCAAGATTTGGTTTTAGAGAAAGTGTATTTATACATATATGTGTTAATCGGTTATAAAGAAAAACACAGTTGATGTTATAAAACACAAAATAAACGTTGTTTTACCTAAATTACCTACTTAGAAATCAAAATCGGTTTGAAGTCGGACTGAGATGAGGGACTCATCATTCATCAATCACAGATTCACAGTCGACGATCGACCTCGAACAAGCGGCTTGGATTGTGCGATTAGGGTTGTGAAATAGTGAAACCTTCGAAGTTTGAAGGGAGGGAAAAGGAAAGGAGGAAAACAAGCGGAAGGAAAGTCGAGAGATGAGACTGGAAATGGCGTCGGACCTGTGGTTTGGGTAGTATTGTAGTCGTAGAAAGGGAATGAGATGGCTATACTATTTAAAAAAAAAAAAAGTGGGCCAAAAATGAGCCCCTTGCAATTTTGGGCTAGAGGCGCAGGCCTCATCCAGCTCGCTTCAGGACCGACCCTGCAGCCACCACCATCAAATACTTCGTTAACTCAACATGAAGAAAATAATTATTGTTAAAAAATAAGGGTAAAATTGTTGACCCAAATTTTCCATTACAAATTATGTAGTAGGTGTAACAATCGTGTCACTCCCTCCCCCTTTACCCGTGGAACTCTTCCTCCAAAGAAGGTAACCTCTATATCCCTTTTGCGCTTGTTATTTGAGGGGATATTAATTTCAATCTTGTAATCAGCTTACTGTATTGGGTTTCTTTTGGCTCACCGTATCTTAAAAAGGAAAAATCTATTTGTACACAATAAATTATATAATCTTTTACATAATCGACACGTGGCGACCCCCTATTAGGGGGCGCCTGGAGCAGAAAAAAAGCCCACATTGCCTTTGTATTCGTCATTCTTCTCAAAGATTTTTAAGAGGAAGAAAATGTTGATTATGTAACCTATTTGGTACACGTATCATCTTCCTCTTAAAAATGCTTGAGAAGAATGACAAATACGAAGGTAATGTGGGCTTTTTTTGGGCTCGCCGTGCACATTATTCACTTAATAATTCTACGTAAACTGCGGCAAAACTTTCTTGATGACATATTCTCACGTCTCTCCATAACTTCCATAGTTGTGGGGTAAATATATCTCTGTTTCATTTGGCTTCCTAATTATGCTATAAAGTGGCAATTCTACACTTTTTCAACACAGACATGGGTGATTTCTTAATGGAGACAATGTACTTGGATTGCTAATCAGAAGGTTTTATTTTAATAAACTTCAACTTGGATCTCCTCAATGTATTTCTGTTCCTAGTAGCTAAGTTTGTGTTCCTATTTTTGACATTTGCAATGCCTTTGAAATGCTTTTGGGAGATATGATTGTTGATCCCAAAAAATGGACCAATGACGTAGTCAACAGATAAATAGAAACTAACATCCATGTAAGCTGAATCACAATGTATTATTCAGATCAAATCACCAATTTTGTAGATAAATCAATGAAGGGAATGGTTCCAAGTGTTTAATGAGTTGCAATGTCCTTATTTCGCTAATAAAAATGGGGACGGCTTAAGGAGTGAGCACTAAGTAGCGAGAGAGAGAGAGGGTTTACTTTGAATGTGTAAACTTGTACTACCTTCAAATGGTGCTAAGTGTGGATTTTTATATTTAAAGTAGGATGAACGAGGTCCGTTTGATGGTGGGGCACGTGGTCTTGCTGGATTCATTGGCTCTTGTTAACATCAATCAATCAATCAACGGCATTAAATGCTTGGATCTTCATATCTTTTAAACTCTAGCCCTGAGATTTTGACCGTATAGGTATGCATAGTCGGTGTTGGCAGTGTGTTGTCTTATCAATAACTTTATCACAAGATACTGCTGGGGTTCGGGTCATCCGCCTCGTCAGGAACCGGTTTATTTTGCCCCCGAGAAAGGGATCGTCCCATATACACAAACATGGTCGCCCACACTGCCTTGTGAGGTGTGGGCCCACCCGTTCGCCAAGTGAACATTTATTTGCGATTATTTATATGAGTAACAACAGTCCCCGAAATTCAGATATGATTATTTATACTATGCATGGGCTTGATAAGTTAGGAAGCTTGGGAAGAAGGCATCTAGCTCCCTCCATCGACTTGAGTCGGTGATGAAGCTTCTCTAAGCTTGCAAGGTCCTAAATAGTAAGCCGATCTTCAATCTTCTAAAAAGAGCAAATTATACCCCACAACAAATCATTATGCTAGTTTTTGAGCTTCAAAGTAAAATGCATTTTTCTCTCTTCTTTTTAACCAGATATTTTTCAATAAAATAATATTACACGTAAGCCTAAAATTTTCCTTATTTATTAACCACGTATTTTTCAAAAAATCACTGTTTCAAAATATATTTTTCTCAAAAAACATATTTTAATGGAGTCCAAACAGGAGCTATAATTTTTGTATTAATTATCGACAATAGAAATTGTTCAAGAATCTATTTAACCACCTCATAACCCTCGAATGTCCAATTGTGTGGCACTGGGCTTTAACTCTTAACTTAAACCACTACATACAACTTTGGCGTGTGACATATTCATACGAGTATTAAGTGATGATTAAGCTCCATTTTTTTTAAAAAAAAAAAAAAAAAAACTCATTTTTTTTAAAAATTATTTTTAAATACACATTTTTTTCATAAAATAATTTTACACGTAAATTGAAAAATATTCCTTCATTTTTAATCACATATTATCCAAAATAAATCACTATTTTAAAATATATTTTCTCATCGAGTGAGGTTAAACAAGGGCAAAATGAAAATTGGACGGGTTCACTAGTGCAACTTGTCCATTTAGAAATGTTTGTCAGGTTTTTTAGTAATAAATAAAAAATATTAAAATTGAAACTAGTCTTCTAATATTGACCCCATCCCCTCAAAACTTGGTCCTTAACTAAAAATATTTTTCTGATTTATTTGGCCTTTAACTAGGTCAAAGAGTCCCTTCATTTCATAACCATCACATAACAATCTTGTGGAAGGAGCCTTCAACTCCCAAGTAATCTACGACTATTTCAGCTCAGCTCAGCTCAGCTCTCTCCAGAAAACACCTTACCGTATAAAGTAAGAAACCCAAAAGTCATAATACAGCTGCAAGGATTCCCCACTTTGTGTGTGTGTGTATATATATAGGCATCTGTATTCCCTAAATTCGTCTCAATCTCTTCAAACAAATTGTTCATATGTTTTACAGTTTCGGATTATACAATAATATATCATGAACAATATTCCAACATCCTTAACAAATTCTTCCCTTTCTCTCTTTAAACTTGCCATTTCGGCATCAGATCCTTGGCCTTTTTCTCTTGTTTTCTTGTAACGTCTTTTAGATCTATCCATTTCTACAAGAAAAAATCGAGGGTATTCTTGTTTTACTGTGTATTTTTTGATCTTGAGATGGGTAGTGGAGATAAGAGTCATCTGAATTTCCATCTTAACATGCCGTTGATTCATTTCCACCACCACCACCACCACCAACAGGGGAAGAAGGATATACCCAAGGGTTGTGTGGCGATAACAGTGGGGCAAGGGGAGGAGCATCAGCGGTTCATTGTACCGGTGATCTATATCAACCATCCGCTCTTCACGGAGTTGCTTAAAGTGGCTGAAAATGAATATGGATTTGATCAAAAAGGTCCAATTAATATTCCCTGCAATGTTGAAGAGTTTCGCCATGTTCAGGACATGATCGATAAAGAGAAATCTCGTCACCACCACCACCACCAGTTTTTGTGCTTCAAGGCTTGAAATTTATGCATTTTACTATTAGGTGATTCAAATTTGATGTTTTTTTCTTTCTTTTGAATTAGTGGTTGTTAATTACTTTATGTATTCCTTATCCTTTCTTTATTGATTGTCGATCCAGTTGTGCCGTTGTAGTGGAAGATGATGACGAAATTTATGATACTTGTAAATAAGTTTTTGCTTATTTATTATTAACAATTCCAATTAATTCCATATTGCCTTTTTAAATTTCAACAATGAAGATTAATAGAATTATTCAGTTGGAATGCAATGTAAAAGCATGTTTGTTAACAATTAAAATCTAATTAAAATTGAAAATATGGTCGTTATTGGTCTCACCCGTCTAATAAAAGTCAACAATGACGACTAGTTTTTCAATTTTAATCCGATTTTAATCTCTACCAAACATGCTCTAAATGTGGAAAGAGGGGGTATTTGATATGCTCGACTAAATCAGAATTATCAAGTGAAAAATCAATAATTATTTCTTTAAAAAAAAAAAAAGAAGAAGTTAAAATTTATGGGAAAATGATCAAGAATACATATAAGGGTGTTTGGTAGAAATTAAAATCGGATTAAAATAAAAAAATTAGTCGTTATTGTTGATTTTTATTATACGAGTTAGACCCAATAATAACTATATTTTTAATTTTGATTAGATTTTGAGCTCTCCCAAACATGCTCATAATTGAGAATGAACATGAAAAATGATTCTAAAAAAATCACTTTCAATTTCAAAGGTTAGATGGTTAGGTTTGTTAGAAATGACCAATAAGATTTGAGAAATGGGTCCCAACATCATATTGTCGTCCAGCTTCTTTACTTTGTTTTTTTATTTGTGGTTGCCACACGGCACTCTTAAAATATTCAATTTCGAATAGGAATTTAAGGATATTTCTTATGGGTAGAGAAATTCTGGGAAATAATGGGAATTTATTCTTGTATACTTTCTACTTTTTTTTTTTTGTATGTCATTCCTAACTTGCTACACTACTTATGATTATCATATGGACAAATTTAAGCCCAGTGGCAAAGGGGAGGGCTGTTAGGGTTCAGTGTGGTAGTGTGCAGAGTTCGATTCCCCGCAAGGTGGAATTGGCTTTGTTGCAAGCGGGAGTTACCATAGGGTTAATAGCCCAGGTCTATCCATAAGCTCTCCACCCTGACTCCTGGGAGGCACATCCTACGATTTACCTCCTCCACGATGGTCCAGGACAGGGTCGGTGGGGGGCCCTCAAAGTTGGGGTTCAACCTTTTTTTTTCATAAAGACAAATTTAAAGACGATTTGTTTATACCAATCACGTGATATTTGCGTTAATCAAGAGATAATTAAATTCTATCAAATAAGATCATCAGAGTTCAAAGAAAAATCAAAGGGTGTACATTCCATCTCCGGATTTTGTGGAGAAAAATAAGATAACAAACTCGTACTATAATCAAGGAGAGATAAGATCTCGTCTTGCTGGTCTTGGGACGATAAAAATCCTTACCTCATAAACCTTAAATTCGTAAGCTACGAGTATATATCATTTTTGTATTATCCCTTGCATAATAAATGTATACAATATAAAATATAAAGTATTTTTTTGAGGCTGTCGCGTCAAGGGTTCGAATCCTGAAATATGGATTTGGTCATTGAGTAAGTGCAAGTGTACAAACAGTCTTTCACCCTGTACCCTTGAAGGCATAATCTGTGATTTACCTTCTTCACCAAGACCCAAAGTAGGGCAGGTGGGGACCCTCAAGGTTGGAGTTTAGCCTTTAATAATGAACCAAGTATTTTCTTGGTTCCAACTTAAAATGAACTGTAACCAACTAGGCAAAATATAAGTTGGCATATCTTTTTCGGCAAGAAAAAGTAATCTTCTCATCTCCTCCCCAGAAAGTGGGAAACTGAGACTTTTCCACTGGGAATTTTAGATTGGAATGAGCGTTGACTTTGAAAACGTTTCCAGATCTTGGAGTTCAAAAGCAAAGAGGTGAGGTTTATTAAAAAAAAAAAAAACACTTCACATGTAGAAGCATTACTTAAAATTAATTTTGAGGAATTTTTTAAAGTTTGTAATGAAATGATTGGTCTTGGTAGTATATTCGATACATGTATTTCAAATAGTTCAAACTTTGTCTATATGTTTTTCTGCCTTTTAATTAGTCTTCTATATCTACACAACGTAATAACGAAAATGAACCCAAGGACACTACGATATTTATTTGCTTAATTTTCTTACATGCCGGCTATTGTCATTCTTTCCCGCTTGTTATAGATTCTCATCTTGAGACGATTAAACCTTTATCATAGATTTTTGACAATTCCTTCCCTCGACCACAACTGTGAAATTCTCATGACCACTACTACAACGGCAACCTCAAATAATGCAACAATTAGTATAAAATACTATTAGTTTTGCTACATGTACATCATGATTTACACATTGGTGTACATAATGCCCAAGTGACATTTTTTTAATGGCTGGTTAAAAAGAAGAAAAAAACATAATGCCCAAATGGTAACCAGTGATGAAATGCTAATTGGACATTATGTATACCTGATGTACGTGTAGAATAATTCATTTGTCAATTGTATGCACAAGTCTACATTCTTAGGTAGTCTTGATTGACATTTTCTCTAGCAAGTTTGTATGTATTTGAAATCATGGGAAGACCGTTACAAGATTAGGAGTAAAAAATAACTTGGCCCACGCTGTTGAAAACCATGGAATGGATATTTTCGCCCCTATTTGGACTCTATTAGTCTATTTTATTCAAAATATATTTTTTTTCTCTTTCATTTTTAATCACACATTATCTCTATTTTTTGTTCCTTGTTGTTTTTCAATAATAAAAAGAAAATCTGCACGATGTAATAAAATTAACTAGTGTTTATGCACGATAGAAATTTAGCAAAATTTTATGTCATCGATCTTTAATTTATTTCAAACGAATCACTAAACTTCAATTTAATTTCAAGTTATCACTTTGTAACATTTTGTTACTATCATCCTCCAAACCAATTTTTTAGTTGACAGTCATATATTATAACGATATTCTACGTAATTTTATGACACTATAAAGAGGAAAAAAAATTAAAAAGAGAGTTAAAAGTTAGGGATGACAAAAAAAATCATTTAACCCAATACCTACGAGCCCCCGCTCTGAATGGGATGAGAATTACCCACATAATCGGGTAAACGGGGCGAGGATTGTTGCCTCGAAGTGGGTATGGGAAACATAATCTTCGTCAAGTTATCCACCATGTATAAAGTTTCAAATCTAATTTTTTTTAATCAAATAAAAACAAAAGTTTATTATCATTTTTAAATAGAACATGAGTTGTTCTTAACAAATCGAAAAAAGTAATAACATTCACTAAATAAAAACATAAAAAGTAAAAGTAAAAAAAATAATAATAAAAAAAAAAACTACCCCACCCTCGATCCGCCCCCTCACTCTTTAGTCGAGTATGTTGGCGGGACAATATGACAAAAATACTAGATGAAGTGAGGACGTAAATGACCGACTCATCCTATACTCATTCCATCGACATCCCTGGTTATGACATTGATATGTGAAATAACTATTGTAGTATGATTGTCAATTAAATAATTTTTTCATTAGTGTACGAGATGACACGTAACAGAGTGGATAAACTTAAAACTTAATTCAATTAACGATCTAATTAAGACAAATTATAAATAAGTTGCTCAATTGAGATTTTGTTAAAAGTTCAGTGACCCTAGATGAAATTTACCCCCACTATTTTTTTTAACATATGGAGGAGTCGGGTCTGTGATGAAATAAAAATAATAATTCGTTAGTCAAAAGTATAATGAGTGTGTTCGGTACATATTAAAATGAGAGAATGCATTTTTTTGAAGTGATGTGATGAGGAATATGTGGTTGAAAAAAAAGGAAAAGTTATTGATGTGATGGAAAATATTATTTTATTGAAAAATGTGTGTTTGAAAATGAGTAAAAAAATGAAAATGAAAAAAATAATGTGAGTCAAATAGGGACTAATGCTAGAAGTTGGGCGATTACAATAATATTTGAACTCTTTTCGTGTTTGGTGCACATTAAAACGAGAGAATGCATTTTTTTGAATTGATATGATGAGAAATATGTGGTTGAAAAATAAGGAAAAGTTATTGATGTGATGAAAAATATTATTTTATTGAAGAATTGTGATTGAAAATGAGTAGAAGAATGAAAATGAAAAAAATAACGTGGAACAGACTCGAAGATTTTTATGATTTTATGTGGGAAGAGGGAAAATTTTAATGGACACATAATAATTAGGGTTTACATTGCCAAAAAAAAAAAAAATTGTCAATGCATCTAACTCTTTTAGTCCTCCTACCTCGTCGGACCCTACTAGGTCTCAACTCGTCCAATTTGAATAGTTGGTTGGGTTATTTTCTATTTTCCCCTTCTATTATTTCTATTTCATTCATTTTTCCTACCCATCAATTACACAAACCTAGAGATGGCCAAAAAAAATAAAAATAAATCCATTATACCTGATATTCACGAGAAACACGGTCTCCGTTCGCTACCCGATCCATTTAAAATTCATTTTAAAATATAAATTTGTATCACAAAAAATTAAAGAATCATAATCATTTCTAGAGGAAACATTAATTTTTCTAGATTTTGGAAAAAAAATATTGATTTTCATGAACAAAAAATATTTAAAAAATAAATACAAAAATACAAAAAAAATATTAAAAATAAATAGGACAGTAAACGAGGGACGGGACCCCGCCCC
>CAIGRF010231806.1:14705-35682 GCA_903798235.1 Fraxinus ornus | reverse complement strand
CCTTGCCTTAACTGAGTATGGACGAGAAAGGACATTGGAATGGTTTTCCCGCCCCGCCGTTGCCATTGTTACAACTACCAAAAATAGGAATAAGAATTCAAAATAAATAATAATAATAATGTGGTACTGTTATTTTCATTCACAATTTTTATATATCTATCATACTCTAAGTTTATGTAAATTAAATTTTAGATTTTATAAAAAAAATACTATAGTCATCAACTTTTATTCTAATATTAATCTTATTAAATCCATTCATTTAAAACTATACATCAACACCAAACTCCAATACAAATATCCCCATTTTCTGCCCACAAAATTTTGTGTCTCAATAATTTACAGGTTATCAGGAAGCTACCATACGCTGAGACAAGAATGAGCAAATTATCAATATAGTGAACTACGCATGAATAAACTAGAAATCTCGATGAAGACAAAAAGAAGAAGAAATTAAGCAAATTAAATCAAGTCCATGAGTTGTCGTCATTTTTCACTAAATAATTATTTTATAAAAATCACAATTTTTTATAGTTAACAAAAGTGTTTGTCGGTTCTAGTTTTTCTAGGAAGTTCTAGAGTGAATTGCATATTTGGTCACTGAACTTTCAGCCATGATTCCATGGAGTCACTGAACTTTCAAAATTACCAAATCATCACTGAACTTTACAAAAAGTTTCCACAAGGTCACTGAACTTTAAAAATCACCTCATTCATTACTGAACTTTGCAAAATGTTTCCCAGTGGTCACTAATTCAATGATTTCTTAAGAAATCTTTTGTAAAGTTTAGTGATCCTGTGAAAATATTTTGTAAAGTTCAGTGACCTCGTGAAAATATTTTGTAAAGTTCAGTGATGATTTAGGTGATTTTGAAAGTTCAGTGACCTCGTGGAAATATTTTGTAAAGTTCAGTGATGATTTAGGTGATTTTGAAAGTTCAGTGACCCCTTGAAAGCATGACTGAAAGTTCAAAGATCAAATAGGCAATTCACTCCTAAAAATCCAAAACATAACATTTTAGACTGGAAATTGATTTGTGAAACTACTTCCACTATATTTCACTCCGTTNAAAATCCACTTTTTAGAGTGAGAAAATACCCAAAAGTTGCTATGTTGTGATCGCCTGGCTTCTTGTAAAAGCCCAAACACAAGAAAAGATTAAATTTTTTACAAAAAAATTTGTGGGTTCATGAAAAAAAAAAATTTGCTACATTATCATTGAATAATAATTTAGTGGGTGGATAAATGTTGAAAAAGCAATGGAATGATTAAATTAGTTTTTACATAAAGATTTTGTTATGCAACCGAAACTTGTGATAACAACGGTAATATGAATAAATGTTGATAATATGACGAGAAAATTTATGTTCTCGAAATTTCCTTATGCCTCAACAATTTTCTCTATCGTAGAAAATGAGAATGTTTGCATTGGAATTCATAGAGCTATAGTAGCTTTGGTGAACTTTAGACATCATTACTGTTAAAAGAACATTTTCTTTGTTGATCATAGCCTTAAATCTTGGTGTAAATGTATAGATGTATAAAGTGATGGCCGTCCTCTCAATAGATTTAAAAGGATATATTTTATTTGATTTTATTTTCGTTTACTTAAATAAATTCATTTGAGGTTAAAAATGTAATATAATTTATTTTTAAAATGTAGATGAATGAATATATAAAAATCGCGGAAATGACTACTCCCTAAAATATCAAAAGAAAAAGGACCGCTGAGCATTGCCCGTATCCAATTCATCTCCCTATCTTCTCTTTCCACAGTTGAGTTCAATCTTACCATTTTCCTGCATAATGCTGTCATGTACACCCTTTTCCATTTCCATCTTTTCCATCTCAAAACTCACAATTTCGACCTCACCTTCGAATCAATCCATTCAATTCCAATTGGTGACTCCTCGAATTTTCATCTGCAAAAACTTCTCACCGACACTGGCGGTCTCTCGCTCCGGAAACACTTCTATAAGTAATGATAGCCAGCCATCTGTAATTCTGGACAGCCTCAGAGTCCTCGAATGGGACCAGCTATGCGACGCCGTTGCTTCCTTTGCCGGCACTTCCCTCGGCAAACAAGCCGCCAAGGTTTTCATTTAATTATCTTCTCAAATTTTGACATGTTTGGCTAAGCTTAGAAATATTACTTATTCGAAGGGTAGCGATCAAAATAAGTAAATAACACGTTTGAGAACCAAAAATTAATTAAAAGTAAGTTTTACTTAATTGAAGACATACTTGTCTTGCCAAGCATCGATTCAAAGTAATCGTTAGTTGCAAGTACAATCGCCTCACTGTATCATTCAAATATTCAATCACATATTGCTGCGGGGTAAATTTTTTATCTTTTCATTAATTTATGGCATGCAGGAGCAATTATGGAATTTGAATAAGACGTTTGATGAAAGTGTGAAACTATTAAAGGAAACCGATGCAGCTGTGGAAATGCATAAATACGGTGCAATGATGGATTTTTCTGGAATTGATATCAGTTTAGTATGTTCCATTTCTTCGATGGGAAGATGATTAAATGTCATTTCATTTACTGTTTCCAGTGTCCTGTACTTATTAAATTTGGTTAAGATAATGAAATGAATTATTTATGATATATTCATTAAATTTGCCTTCGTGTTTGAAAAAGGTGAAAACTGGTATTCAATGTGCTAACGGTGGTTTTCCTGTGAGTGGGAATGAAGCAATGGCACTTATATCCCTGCTACAGTTCGCAGAAGCCTTGCAGTTAAATGTCAAAGCCGCAACAAAGGAAGATTCAGAGTGGTATCAACATTTTATGCCACTTTCTGGAATGGTATGATATAGTACTTATCACCATATGGAATCTGTTGTGGTATGTGCTTAGTACATGTAATGGCACTATTTTTTCATAATTTTATTGCAGATTATGGAACTGGTAGTAAATCAATCATTAATCAAGTTTATACAGCAACTAATAGATGAAGATGGCTCTGTTAAAGATTCTGCGGTCCGCTCTTAACTCTATCATTGATACAGAAATTTCACTTCAATTTATATTTGCCTTATTGCTTACATATATGTTTCATGTTTCAGAGTTCCACTTTGAGACAGGCTCGCAATCAAGTCCAGTTTCTTGAAAGAAAGGTAGATTACTTGTTTCCTTTTTGTTTGTGGCAGTTGGGGTTTAAATTTCTGATTATGGTGTTGTTTGCTGGTAGCACTTGTTGAATTTGACCTGAGATTTTCACCTGTTGGGATCAAGTTATTAATATAGGTTCTTTTAAGACGCAGATAACTTATAGTTGTCAAAAATTCTCTTCACAATACCATTTGATGAAAGCAATAAGAACCTAGTCAATAGCAGCAGACACCTGAATTCTGAGGTTTTATACTGGGTCCTTTAGGAGTTCTGGACTCCGTTGTATAATCCGAAAACATGAGGACAAAGCTTCTTTGAGACCTTTCTCAATGCCAAGATTCCACCTTGAAACACTCCGTCTCTTAGTCTCTCAACTTAGTTTTCCTCTCCTTATACGCAAGCGTAGTTTTTTCATGTAAAAACCTCGTGCGCAGAGAACTGGAGAAGTCAGATTCCTATAGATGCTGATCCTTAACATAGAATATGGATCTATAAAAGTGGATAGGGTAAGTCAACACTAACAATACGTAGTAGGTTGCCAGGGCTTAATTAGTTTTAATTCGGATATTAAAGATATGTATGTTTCTTTTCGTCTGATTTCTTTCCTTTATGCTGCTTACCAAAGTGCTTCCAGTGTTCCATCCTATATAGACTAAAAAGTGGTTAATTATTCTTCTTTAAATGAAGCTTTTATGCCAAATTGCCAATCGGAGAATGTCACAGTTCTTTTTGAATTACTGTAGCTTCCCTCAAATCCAAGAAACTGGAAGTTCTGACTGTTTGCTGTTGTATTCTCTTCTCTATTCAGTTATATCAGTTGCTTGAGAGCATGATTAGGAATGAAGTGAAAGAAACATCCATTTTGGTAAGCTGTGCTTCTTGCCTGGCACAAATATGGGAAAAGTGTACTCATATTTATAATTTGATGTGCCATTGATTAAACTATTATTTTTTCTTGGTTCAGGAATTAAATAATATTGACGGAAGATGGTGCATAAAGTCAGGGGCTGATAGTCGACCAAGTTTTGAGGGACTATTGCTTTCTAGGTGCATCAAATTCTTCAAATATCTATTTTTTGTACACAGGATGGACTTTGCCCATACCTTTGTTCTTAACGTTTCTACATGATTTTATTTTTTATTTTTATTTGTGTTTATCAATGAGTGGTGGTAGTATGACTTCCATCGCAAAATGAATTATGTAACGAACGAGAAAGATATTAAACCGGCACGAATTATGCATTTCGAAAAACATATGATCCACTCAGGAATTTCTAATTGAGCTAAAGGAAATTTAGAATTTTCATGACCTTCTTGTGCACATGAAGAGACTAATTGGAAATTGTGCTGCAATTTTGATATATTTTTACACACCATTTAATAAAAATCTCAAGTGTAATGTTTTTTTTTCCCCTCATCGACAACGTATTTTTTCTTGTTTGTTTTTAATTTTCATGAAACTTCAGTTGTACATATCTTGTATAACATTTATTTCCCAATAATCTCTTGTTGAACTGACTGAACAAATCCCCATATTAATGATCATGCATTGTTCAACTGTATGACGATTAGATTTCTTTGATATCTTCACAGTGATTTTTGTTATTGATCTAGGCAAATTATTGATTGCTGCCTGGAAGTCTTTCCATATGCTGCAAATATTGCTCTTTATAAATAACAGGTAAATACCCTATTCCAGTGATTCAGTTGGAGGAAGCATATTAGAGCCTCTTTCTGCTGTACCATTGAATGATGAATTGCAACGAGCCATGGCGTCTGTGGCAAAGGCAGAGTCTGAAGTGCTCTTAAAGATAACAAATAAGGTTTTGCCAAATTTGTTAAAGTAACATATTATTTTCTCTTTTTTAACTATAATTTAATTGGTATTTTCATTTTCTTTTCGTGTAGGTGCAAATGGACATCAATGACATTGAACATGTATTTAATGTCATGATTCAAATGGATATGGTAGGTACGTTTAACCTACCTGACTCTTTGGTTACTAACAATATCCATTTTTCTTTCTGGCTACTAGTTGATCCATATGCCTAGTTCTGATGCTGCCTCTATTCTATGCATTGACAACTCTGTTCACGCTTACTTCTGTGACGGACTAAATAATCACGGGAAATGTTATATTTCCAGTTAGTGGATGAAAAACTCACACACACGCTTACACATATGTTGCTGCAACAAAGAGTTTCTCTAGTTGTGTAGGTGGAATTATGGTCAGAGCTGTTATCTAAAGCTACATGTTATGTGAAAGAGAATATTATGCTTTGGCAGCCTTCGGAAATAATCCATGTCTAATACACTTCTTTCCTAAAAATAGTGTATTTATTTTAAAGATAATGCCTAAAAAAGATTCATTACCTCATCTTTCATGACCTCATCTGCCTAACCTGTTACTTTCAAATGCCAACCCCCCATTGTCTTTCAAGGAGTGATTGAAGGTCAGATACCAGATGGTTGTGTATTAAAATACTCGTATTGATATTTAGTTTACATGGTTTGGATTTTGTTTATATTTCTTAATCGTGTCTCTCTGTTTCCTGTTAATACAGATCAATGCTAGAGCACGATACAGTCTTTTATTTGATGGTTCACGTCCGGAATTATATTTGCCACTAGAGAAGGATAGAAGTCTTACTGCTGATGCACTGCCAGACAACAACACCACTCTAATGACATCACAACACGGTCAGGGGAAATGGACTTTATATTTGCCGAAAGCTTATCATCCTTTGTTACTTCAACAACATCGCCATGATTTACGCAAGGCCATGAAGGATGTCAGTAATGCTAATGCTGTAAGTCATGCTTTCAACTTGGTTTGAAGCTTTTGTCATCTATTTGCATGTTTTGTTTCACTATTATTCTGTAATGGATGTATGAATATGGACCTCAAAAGTATGCATTTGTTGATTTTGTTTGCATCTTTCCACTTTTGACAACACCCCCTTTTGTTGTCCCACAAACAACCTTATCCAAAGTATGGTTATGTGATTGAATATTGTTAAAGATGTGTACGAGCATTAGATGTAGTGGGAGCTATGGTAGTCTTTTCGATTTAATCATGAGTGAAATTATGAGAATATTCAATTTATTGAAGACATAGTTATTGGAAGAGGCTAGGAGAGGGATAAATTTTAAGTAAGAATTATACAGGAATACTTTAAATATAAAGGTTTTAGGTTATGTGGAACTATGAATAAATACATGGATTGGCCTTTCAGTTATAGTAGGAATAAGGATGATAGTGGAGTCCCTATAGAGATTTTGTTGGCCAAAAGAGCGACTGTTTTAGATATTTAGATTTATTTATTACCAAGAAATGAGGATTTGAGGAGGACGTAATGCATTGGAGTGTGGGTTGGATGATATGAGATCATTCGGTAGGAAGATACATGTAAGGTTAGATTGCATGTTTGATAGAATGTTTGTTAGATAAGCTATGCCTATGGTATTAAGTATTGAGCCGTTAATGGACAAAATATTGATGTGTGGTCATACAAGAATGAGTATGATAGAAAATGAGAGTATATACCAGCAAGCGGAGGTAAAACCAATTGAGGATAAATTAAGGAAATGACTTTGGTGGTTGGGGAATATCTTGTCATCAAGTCATGTGATCTCTGTAGAATATGTAAGAAGAGCGAGAGTTTAGTCAAATAGAAGTGGTCGGATGAGATTATGAAAGGCTTCTTCCAATTAGATCTTTGTAGATGTAAGGTTCATCAAAAAGAATGCAAAGCTATGGTCAATATATCTTTGAAAGCTCATATGGAGGGAATAAATGGGCTCTAAAATCTAAAAGATGGAAAATAAAAGTTCTAATTTCTTGAGTTGGGAAATTTAAAGTAACAGAAACCTTAAGAATACTTTTGTCAGCTAAAACAAAACCTGGTCTTGTACACATATTCATGTTGCCGACCAGAGGGGACTTTCTATCCCAACCAAGGACAGAAGTAAGCAAACTACGCTTTCCCTCGTCCCTTATCCGAGGTAGGCTCCCTAAAGGAAAACACATCAATATTATGGTCCTATTGTTATGTAAAGTGAAATGAAGAAACTTTAAGAACTTTTTTCCTTTTCCTTTTCCTTTTCCTTCCTGCTCATTTTTCTTTTTTCCTGAAGGGGGGTGGGGGGGATAAGGATCCTTGTCAGGAAATATGCATATTTTGGTGATAAGTTTTTTAAGATAATAATTCTTGGATCAGTCACTTGGAGCTAATAACTAATTGTTAATTATATTGTTTAAGTTCAAAACATGTGAATATGAAAATAAACGGTTCATTTTGTTTGCCTCTAGGAACTCAGGAGGAGAAAACAGCAAGGAGGAAATGTGTCGTGGAAAGAGGAAATAAGTTTGAAGATATCATCTTTGCAAATGCAGGTTCTTTTTTTTTTTTTTTTAAGGTTTCGAGTAACCCTGTTACAAGCATCTCCGTCTTCAATATGTTTAATTAAGTCATGGTGTAGGTTCTTCCTGATAATTTCAGGTTGCTAAGCTGAAACAAAATCCCCCAGTACCCTTTGACATATTCATAACTTGGAATACTAAAGTTGTCGTCATAACTGGCCCCAATACCGGGGGCAAAACCATTTGCTTGAAGACGGTTGGTTTGGCTGCTATGATGGCAAAATCAGGTCAACTTCACTATCATCAACTTATTCTTGATTTATCCTTGTCATTGTGTTCTCTTAATTTTTGTCTTATTCCTGAAATTTTTAAATGTTGATTTGTCATGATTAATGGAAGATTTACTATGCTTTCATAGGTATAAAATGAGCATTTTATAATATTTATACCTTAGGTCCTAAGTAACAAATTCATCCTGTGGTTGCAGGTGTGAGTGCAAATGTACCATAGTTTGGTTGACAGGGATTTGAATATTCATAAGATAAACCATCTAAGATCTTGTCATATTTTCAATTATTTTTAGAAAATTTACTACAATTCTTGAAACGTGTAATATTCAGTGGGAAATAGGATATAAGAGTTGTCACAATTGTGGAAGGAGATTAGACAATGTTAAGGCTGTCCTCTACCTATAAGGAAAAGATACACTGGTTGGCATTTGCTCATCTGACGTCGGTCATGGATTCTGTTCCTAAAACATTTGCTGTTTGACTCTCAAGCATATTGTTCTGAACCATACATAGCTAAATGACACCAAGCCAGACATGAGTCAGACTGGAAATGATGGAAATTATATTAGATCACAGTGCCCCAAAAATCTGCATTTCAGTTAGGAGATAAATTCATTTGCTGTTTGGATCTCAACCATATTGGTCTGAACCATACATTGCTAAATGACACCAAGCCAGACACGAGTCAGACTGTAAAAGATGGAAATTATATTAGATCACATTGCCCCAAAAATCGGCATTTCAGTTAGGAGATAAATTGCAGATGACAGATGTTACTCTCACTTGTGATAATATGCCAAGGATACTTGCTTTATGATAATATTAGCACATCTCATTTGACTAAAACATGTATTTGGCATGCTTTTTGGATTGATCTCCCGGATTGTGGCTTGAGGTGCACAAGAGTTGATCTATTTGACTTAGGTTCAGATAGGATTTTAGCATGTTTGAAGGAGGGGGAATTAAGTAAAACCCCTGAACTGTAAGCTGCCAATGTTGATATTCTAGTTCCAAGAAAAAATTGTCCCTTGGTTTTTACATTTTGAATTGATTACTAGTTGATTCTTAGTAATAGTGGTGAATATGCTTCTTCAGTTTTTCTTGTACCCAAAAGTGGGAAGAATGTTAAAAGTATATATTTTAGTTGTTTTCTATCGCTTAGAATTATTCAATTGAATAACCTCTTTTTATTTTTATTTTTTAAAAAAATTATTACAGGTCTCTATGTGTTATCTTCAGAACCAGTAAAGATCCCATGGTTTGATTCTGTATTTGCAGACATTGGTGATGAACAGTCTTTATCTCAATCTTTATCTACCTTTTCTGGCCATCTGAAACAAATCAGTGTACGTTGGTAACGTGATTCATTACGATTAAAACATGATTAGATAACATAGCTTGGTATCTGTAAAAGTGACTAATTTTTCTATATATTTATGAGTCGTATACAAAATGAGAAGGTGGTCTATGCAATTATATTTCTCAAAAGCCATAGAGACAGTATGATACTCGCAATAAATAAAAAATCACTGCATTCCAAGAGTTGTGCATTGTATGGACTTTGATACGACATATTCTCTGCAGAAAATATTGAACCAAGCATGTTGACTGCAATCTGATGTCCTAATGAATACCTGTTATTTGCAATTCTTGAGAACATTCTAAGCAACTTGCTTTTGCACAGCCTAACCAGTCAGTTTTATCTGGCTTCTTCATATATGGGATATACCGTAGGTTAGATAGACATAAGTTGATTTGAGAGTTTTATGTCAGCAATTGTAGTATGGACTATGGACAGATAATTCTGTGCATTCGTTTAGATTATTTTGGATTTCTGCTATTTGTATGGTTTTTTGATAGGCATATAAATATTTTTGTCGTTATATGCTCGTTCCCCATCGTCAAGGCGAGCTTTTATTGTTCTAAACTTGTGATCAATGGATTATCTATGATATGTTTTTGGTCTATGCAATTTTCCTTGATTTCTGAGAATTCTCGCAACTGTATTAGCTGCTAAAAACTCTTTTTGCAAACCATATTTTGTGGTTGATTTAAAAAGTATTATCGAATTTATACCTGTGCTCTTTCCATTCAAGTGTGGGGCTTATACAATTTTATTGCATGATCGCCATTACCATTTCTTTATGCCAATATTGGTTCAATTTCATTCTGTAAAGAGTTACATAAATTTTTGCTGCTTCTCTCTCTGTTGGTAACATATTTTACGTTTCCTTTGCTGAACTTTGCAGGAAATCAAGTCCCACTCAAGTAACCTGTCACTAGTGCTATTAGATGAAGTATGTGATCTATTTATATTTAGCCCATGTTTAAAAACACATTTCATTGGACCCACAACTTTTATCCACTTTTTAATCATACATTTCATGGGATCTACTAGCTTATAATCTCAAAAGCTGTCAAACAAGGGCCTAGATTCTTTTGGAGCCGAAGAATATTTTTTGGCTAATACTTTTTCTCATATATCCTTTGATGCTTATTGTCACGAATATCATACGAACACTCGCTCAATATAGTGAGAAACAGGTCTGCAAGTTTTTGCTGGAATAGAAGAATGGAAAGTGTTAATAAAAGACTGGTGATATTAGAATATTTATCGGGTGATAGAACTTACAATATTTCCAGGTAGGTGCTGGGACAAATCCACTAGAAGGAGCTGCACTTGGGATGTCTTTGCTGGAATCTTTTGCTGAAACTGGAGCTTTACTAACAGTTGCTTCCACACATCACGGAGAGCTTAAAACGCTAAAATACAGGTAGCTGATGTAAAGATGGAACATCTATATAGGCCATGTGATTTTACCTTTTCTAGTTTTCTAACATTAGGTTTCATTATTTTGATTGTGACAGCAATGATGCCTTTGAAAATGCGTGCATGGAGTTTGATGAAGTGAATTTGAAGCCAACTTATAGAATTCTTTGGGGAATACCAGGTTATAACTTTATTCTTTTGTCAAATACGGGCTCTTGGTTCAACTTGAAGTCCTTTGCAATAAGTTTGATTTGATTAGTATACAATAATGAGTGTTAATAATCAGCAGAACCTCCAACAGGAACTATTTTGTTTCCGGACTTTCTCTTCGACAAATATCTCCAAGTAGAAGAGTAATATTAAATTATTTTCTACCACAGGACGTTCAAATGCAATTAATATTGCTGAAAGACTAGGGATACCAAATGAGATTCTGGATAATGCTCGTGAACTTTATGGAGCAGCTAGTGCCGAAATTAATGAGGTAATTTCATTTGCTCGTCCACAGCTAATTAAGATAACGAAGACATGGATAAATTCTGAGCTTTTTTGTTGAAGGTTTGATTTTATATATACAGGACTCTTGTTATGGTAGTTTGTATAAAAATGTGATGACATTCTTTTAATTTAACCTGCTGCAACTAGTGGTGTCAATTAGGCAGGTCTGGGAGGCCCATAATAATGGCCTGCCTACAGGAGTGGGCTGGGTCGGGGTTGGTGGCAAATTTCTCAATGGGACCCGTGTTACCATCCCTAGCCACAAGTCTACCTCAAATTTATACTGATTTACGCTGCAGTTCAATATACCAATGAGACTTATTATTATGTTCTATATACCAATGGGACTTATTGTTATTCCTTCACAGATGTTATTTAACCGTGGCATTTACCAAGTAACAATGATGAGACGTTTCTTATAGTCAAATGGTGCAATAGTTTGGTATTTTGGAGGTTCTAGCTGCTTTCTGGTGTGCGTGTAAATGTTTATTTCGTTGCCACAAATTTGTTGTTTAGTTTGCCTAATGCATTCTGCACTGGTTAATAACTGCAGATCATAGTTGACATGGAAAGATCCAAGCAGAACTTTCACAAAAAGGTTCACGAAGCGCAACACCATCTGATGTGAGAATTTTTTGCTTGAAAAATTATACATGAGGATTGAGGTTCAATTGCCCAAAAAAAAAAAAGAAAAAAGAAAAGAAAAGAAAAAACTTATTTTCATCTATTTAAGAATTGAAAATCGAAACCTAAATCCTTTTTATTAATATAGCAATCAAAGGGTCAATTTGACAATTTCTTGCCCTTTTTTTTTTTGGGCATTCAGGCTCTCAAAGAATCTTCATCACAAACTCCTGGTGACCAGAAAGAAAATAGTGGAACACGGCATCGAAGAAAGATACGGGATGATGCAAGAAGTATCTGAGGCAGCAGCTGCGGCACGTTCCATTCTTCACAAGAAACTGCGAATATATCGCTCATTTCCTAATCAACCTACAGAGGTTATGACTGCTGAAAACAACAGGCATAATTCGACAATTAATGACCATTCTACAAGCCCGGAAGAATATGAACCTTCTGCAGCAATTGGGACTGCGGAGTCGCTGAATAATGCAACGCAATCAGTTGCAGGTAGTATACTTGATGTGAATCGTGTTCGTGTTTCTGCTTAGAAATCCATACTGATCCTTGTAGTTTCGTTATTTTCGCCTTTATCCATTGCAGAAAAGAAGCGTGGGCCACCCACAATTGGTGATATGGTGAATGTTCCTTCCCTAAACAAGAAAGCAACTGTTCTAAAAGTGGAGCCATCTAGAGGAGAAATAGTAGTTATGGCTGGTAACATGAAGTTGAAGTTAAAACTATCTGATGTTGTACCCTGATGGCTAAGAAGAACATTATCCTTATTCAAAGTAGACTTTGCTTGAATATCTTCTGCATGCCTTGTACGAGGGAATTAACTAATTATGTCTGCTTCTGGAAACGTGTAGTTCTCTTTTTCTAAAATGGCAACTTGAGCTTTTTCTTGGCTTTGGCAGAGGTCTCAAACGAGCTGGGCCGGGTTGGATTGTCTTGGCAGAGGCCCATGCTGAAAAATGCTGGCCCTGTGCGAAATTGTTTAAGAAACTAGAAACAAAAGGGGAACTCATCGAACAACACACTCCTGATTGAGAAAATGACCAAAAGAAAGACAGTCAATCCTATAGCGAGAGTCTCCACGATGTTTTTTAAATTTGACTTCCGCATATTTAATTCACTTGTCAATCAAACGTGCCACGTCAAGCTATGATTATAAACATGGTAAAGAATGAGAGCATTTGAGCAAGTTGTGTCTATGAATTACAAAGAGAAAAGCTACACTCTCAGTCTCTCTATATGGTTCTAAACGAGTATAAAAGAAAAAGAATCTATAATAATTATACTACCATGCTATAAACCCGAGATTCCCTCATTATTTACACTTGATCCCCACAAGTTCTCTCATGGAAGGCCTATTATCAGCCATGAATTCAGTTCATTTTATAGCAATATCCGTCAAATCCAGTGCTTTCCTCTGCTCTTCTGAATCCCAGAATTGAGTTTCTTCATCAAAACATGACAGAAAATTACTCTGCAATTCTTCCTTACCCAGGATGCAATATCTAAGCCTTCTTCAAAAGAGCTAAAGGCAATTTTCTGCAAAGAAGTTCTTGTAATATAATTCCATGGCTGTATGCTAAAGATATTTCTGTCAACCTTCTTGTTGAGTATGCATTCTCTGGATTGTATAATGCATACATACATTAGTATTTGAAAATGTGAAATTTTGAAGTAATATGTAAATCAGAAGGTTAAATTCATTGTTAGTCGCCCCCTGTTAGTGTTACTTATGTTTCAGCTTTGTGAAAGTCCGCTAGTTTTGATTTCTAGCTGGGAAAAAAAAGCGTTTCTTTGAAAATGCGCATTTTGAAAGCACAATTAGTCCAAAAAAAAACAAAGAAGAAGAAGAAGTTTTTGTCCATATTAGGACGATGAAAACAAACGTATTGATGAATTTCTCGGGCATTGTAATTTGAAACTGAAAAAAGTTCTACATTGTAAAACAACGTTGCATTGTTCCTCTTTTATTTTATTCTTTTGATCTTATATTGTGGACTGCGATGAGGGACCAGTGAATCAGTGATGGCGAGGATAGCAAGGTGGACTATGATGGAATTGAAATGATTAAATTTCAATTAAACCTTTATTAAATCCTAATTATAAGTATTTAAATTCTCCATGTTGAAATCTATGAGAATATTAAAAACGAAAGCATACCTTGATCCATAGATGTGATTACTTGAACGAGTTATGATATTTCAATTGATACGTAGTCTCCTCTTGAATTTTCTCTCTGTTGATGGGGATGTAGAGATACAAAAAATCACGTTCAATTGGAAACCATAATTCATGATTTAATAACTGAATATGCAGTTATTATCTTTCGATTCTTATAAATTGACCCATCATCAATTTAAAATAATCATTATGGTCTCTACACTTGAATTTTATGACATTTAATACCCATTAGTTCAAAATTAGATTTAATGGATCATTTTATTGACTAATCTTTAAAAATAGCACCACACATTTTAATATATATACATGTGTAGCCCCATATGTTGGAATTTTCCAACAAACTAGACACTAAGAAGATGGGATAAAATAAATATAAGTTGTTCGGTTTGAATACTTTTTATTTTTAACTTATAATTAAATTATTTAAAGCGTAAATTGAAGTCAAATAGTCCAATCGAGGACACCACCAAAATCAAATCGCTCATTTATGCTTCCGTGTAGAAAAATGTCTCTACTCTTTATTATCATATTGGTGCATAGTGTTTTTGAGGGTTAATTACCCCAATAGTCACTGAACTTTACCGAAAGTTTCCACCAGGTCACTGAACTTTAAAAACCACGTGGTTAGTCACTGAACTTTCGAAACTACAACCTCATCTCTTCTACTTATTTTCAACTACACATTCTTCAATAAAATAATATTTACCATCACATAAATAACTTTTCCTTATTTTTCAACCACATATTTCTCATCACATCACTTCAAAAAAATACATTCTTTGGTTTTAATGCGCACCAAACACACTTATTTTTAATTATTGTTTTATAAATAATGATGGTAAATGATTTCTTTGACTGTGTTATTCTCAATATAGGGCCCGTTCGGTAAAGATTAAAATCGTATTAAAATTGAAAAACTATCCGTTATAGTTGACTTTTATTAGACGAGTGGGACCCAATAACGACTATATTTTCAATTTTAATCAGATTTTAATCCCTACCGAACGGGGCCACAGTTTGTACATGACAAATATATATTAAAAATAAACTTAAAAATAAAATTATTTATGACATTTTATATAATAGGATGTTTTTACAATAAAGAATTTGAATATAAAATTATTTTCCTATCTATTTATTAACAAAAATGTTTCAAAAATAAAATATAATTAAAATTTATGCCTTTAATCTTAGAATAAAGTCATCAACTTACTCCGAGTATGAAAGCCCACCAGCCGCCCCTCCAACAGGGGGAGGCCATGTGACCATGTAGTCATTTATGTAGTAATCATTGGAGTAATTGTAGCATTGTCCAACTTGTAATGAAGTCAACTAGAAGAATTTAATTTTGTTAGGCACGAGAAGTCAAGCGTTGCCGTAACGTTTACTTAGATTGGGAAAATTTCATCGTAGGTCCTTAATCTAAAGTTGTTGCAGCAGTTTGGCTCTGAACCTTTTTTTCTTGAAATTTTGGTGTCTAATTTTTATTTTTTTTTATATTTATAGTACTAGATCTCAATGTTTAGGTCCACTTTATCACTAAAATCTATTCAATTTTTTTTTCTTTTGAATAGAAAATAAAAACAAAATTTGACTCTTTTCCCAAATTCAATGATCACTTATTTTCTTTAAACTCAAACAGCCCATCTCAATAGGGGTGGAAGGAGAGGGGGAGGGAAAGAGCATAAAGGGGGACGAATGCAATAAGATAGGAGGGCTAAAACTAGAAGTTTAGAAGTGACAACGGAAGAGAAGTCCAAATCAAAATAAAAAAGGATCACAAGGAAAGCTATTGAAGGAAAATACAGGGCACAATGCAGTTAACAAAGATTGAGAATAGAGAAATCACAAATGGGTAATTGTTCCTCAACCTTTTATTTATTTTCTTATTAAAATTGTTTGTATTTACTTATTTCACTTGACAAATAATAAATCTTATTGGATGCGACCTTTCAAAGGTTAGATAAAACCAATGTTTTAAAAAACGTAAAGCGTGGTTAGGCATGAAGGCCAAGTTTCAAACTTTACGAGTCTAGGCGAAGTTTAGGTGTAAAAAAAATATTTTTTAAATTTTTAATTTTTAATCATTGTAAAAAAATTCAATAATTCAAATAATACATACCAAACATCTAAAATTATGAAATATTGTATTTACTTAATAATTCATACATAGTGTATAACTTAAATTTTATCTAATCTAACTCGTTATCGAACTCCAATTTTCAATATCTTCCTCTTCATCTAATTCGTCTTCCGTATTGTACGATACAAAATCATCATTCTCGGACTCTCTTATTTCATTTTGATCATTTCTTGACTTTTATCTGGAATAGTAAAATTTACAGTACAATATATTTATTATCCAAATTTCAAAATATTTGATTGATTGAGGGAAAATCACAAAGAAAAAGAAGAATTGTAAGCAAAAGTTTTTGAGAATCCACAAATCAGTGCGGTGTGTGGAAGAATATTGAGAATCACATGCCCCAAAATTACAAATACAATGTAAAGCATAAGTTATAATACCGATACCCAAATTAGTGCGGGATGTAGAGAAATTGGGAGAAATTGTGCCGTTCTTCCGTCTTTTTTTTTTTTTTCCCTTCCCGTTCTTCCATCTTCTCATCTCTCTAGAGAGTGGAATTTTTGAAGTTAAGAGATAATGGGCTACTGAGTCTAGGCCTCTTCATTTTTTACTCTTGTCGGAATAGTAAAATTTACAGTACTATATATTTATTATCCAAATTCCAAAACATTTGATTGATTGAGGGAAAATCATGAAGAAAAAGAAGAATTATAAGCAAAATTTACTGAGAATCCACAAAATACCGAGAATCACATGCCCAAAAATTACAAATACAATGTAAAGCATAATAACCTCATAATGTTGTACATACCTGATACCTAAATCAGTGCGGCGTGTGGAGAAATTGGGAGGTTTTGAGTCGTTCTTCTGTCTTTTTTTCCCCTTTTTCTGTTTTCTCAATTCTCTGGAGTCTGGAGTTTTTTAAGTTTGAATGGACAATGGGTAAGTTTGGGCTGTGAATTTTATTTAAAAAAGAAAAAGGAAAAAATTGGACCTCCTTAAAATCTGAGCTTGAGGCGGAGGCGTGCATTGAAACGCTTAGGCAACCATTAAGTGGTCAACATTGTCGTTGACCGCTTAATTCCCGCTTAGACTTAAGGCGAAGTATTTTCATCACACTTCCCACATAGGCGCGCTTTTTAGAACACTGAATAAAACTTGTCCATTGAGATGAAGATGATATGTACTCATAAGACCCAATACTAAAATATCCAATATAGAAAAAGATGACCCAATTTTTACCAATTCAATTAATTGTGGATCTCTATTCCAATTTTCCCACGTAAATTGAACGTTCTTGACTTTTACTTCCCTCCATTACTGTCCTGCGGTCGGCACTCGATCATAAAACCTCAAAACCCTCGACATTTTTCATACGCCATAGCCATTTTTTCTTCACTCAAAACCTAAATCAATGAAATTCCTTTTCCTACTTCCTCTCTTCTTCACATTTTTCCTCTACACGACCCGTGCCGAGATCCGATTCTCGGAGATCCGCTCTGACTCGCGATCCACCATCCCTTTCGATGAATTCGGATTCGCCCATTCCGGCTACCTGAACCTCACTGTCACCGATATTTTTTTATTGCAGCCTGTACCCGGACCCGAACCCGATCTCGCTTTTATCGGGTTCTTCCTCTGTTCTCGGGATTCATGGTTGCACGTAGTCGAGCAGCTTCAAGATGATGAAATTCAATGCTACCTCCAATCCAGTTCCATCATACCCGTTTTAAATTTCAACCAAAACCAAAAACCGACCGGAAATTTGAATGCTTCAATCAAAGTATCTGAATCTAATCTGTTCACTCTGGTTTTTGCCAATTGTATACCGAATTTGAAAGTTTCCATGAATGTTCATTCCGTAATGTACAATGTTAACTCCAAAACAAAAACTTTCGATTTTTTATCGGCAGGGAAAACTTATCTCCCTTCAATTTACTTCATGTTTTTCTTAATATATTTATTCTTAGGGACTGTTTGGATTTATACCCTGTATAAAAAGCGTTTATCTGTTCACAGAATCCACTTTTTCACGCTCGCGGTCTTGATTTTGAAGGCATTTAATTTATTATTCGAGGCTGAGGATAAGTCTTACATCAAGAGATCTGGAAGTGCTCATGGGTGGGATGTTTTGTTTTATATATTTAGCTTTTTGAAGGGTATTACACTGTTCACTTTGATAGTTTTGATAGGAACTGGATGGTCGTTTCTTAAACCTTATTTGCAAGATAAAGAGAAGAAGGTTTTAATTGTGGTAATTCCGTTGCAAGTGGTGTCGAATATAGCACAAGTTGTGATTGATGAGGCTGGACCTTATGGCGAAAATTTGTATACTTGGAAGCAAGTTTTCTTGCTTGTGGATATTATCTGCTGTTGTGCAGTTCTGTTCCCTATAGTATGGTCGATTAAGAAGTTGAGAGAGGCTGCCAGGACGGATGGGAAGGCCGCAGTGAATTTGATGAAGTTGACGTTGTTTAGGCAGTACTATGTTGTGGTAATTTGTTATATCTACTTTACGAGGGTGATAGTTTATGCGTTGGAGTCTATAACATCGTATAAGTATCAGTGGACTGGTGTGGTGGCTGCTGAATTAGCTACTCTTGGGTTTTATGTGTTTACTGGGTATAATTTTAGGCCTAAAATGCATAACCCTTATTTAGCTATTGATGATGAAGAGGAGGAAGCTGCTGCTGAGGCACTCAAGCTTGATGATGAATTTGAATTGTGATACTGTGTTAAGAAGCTTGAAGCATGTATATTAGTAAGGCCATGTGGAAAACATTCACTCTATTGGATATTAGACAGTTTCGACATCAATGAGTAAGCCTCTGTTCTCTGCATACAGTGAAAACATGTATACCTGTTCTTTTCTCGGCTCTTTTTACTATTAGATAAAGGTTCTGTAATCTCTGTGGTTTTATTATCCACGACATTATGGTGTTAACTAACTGTGGCCTGCTGCTAAATGTTTTTCTGATACACAAAATGTTATATTCCCTTTGCTTTCTGTTCTTTCAGTTGAAGTACAATCTTTATTTGATAAAGCTCGGCAATCTTTATTTGGCTCATGAAAGGTGTCAGTCCATATTATATCTGTTCTTGATTCTCTTGAATGGAACTATGTTGAGTGGTAAAGATTCAAGGTCAAAAGGATTAGGTTGATCACGGTCGTTTTAGGTAATGATATATGTCTCTTCCGCACATTTTTATTAGCTGTTAGCACATACTCTGTGTATGTGCAGGAGCATTGCGTTGCATTTTTTACGTAAATGATGCAACTATACAAGTAGCTAGGATATAATCTTACCATGTACATATCTTTTTTTGTCACTGCATCTCTACAGTTTACTATGCTTGGTGTTTATAAAATGCACACTACATTTTTCGAATGCCCCGAGTATTTCATTCTGGCACGATGACCATCACTTATATGACCTCAACGGCTCCATTTCATGATTCACTTTTCTATATCTTCATGTTTTGTTACCGAGCACATTGATTGGGACACATCTTTGAACACTGGTAAGAAAAGTATACTCTTCATATAAACTTATGAGGGGATTGGCACAGACTAAAGCCGAAGTGGATTGGTTGGTTCTCTAAGGTAGGAGTAGGGATGGCAAAAAAGCTCGCCGGCTCGGGCTTGGCTCGGAAAAANTATTTAATTTATAACATGTAAAAATGGTAAAAATTTTAAGTTTTTTAAGTAAAAAATGTAGATTTGACATAAAAATAAAAATAAAACGCTAGCCGGCTCGGTTCGGGCTCGGCCCGCTAAGGCTCGGGCAGAAAGCTCAGGCCGAGCCTCAATTTTTTTGGCCG
Organism: Fraxinus ornus; assembly: GCA_903798235.1. Lineage (NCBI taxonomy): Eukaryota > Viridiplantae > Streptophyta > Magnoliopsida > Lamiales > Oleaceae > Fraxinus > Fraxinus ornus. The sequence goes on along the minus strand of CAIGRF010231806.1, from coordinate 15,917 downwards.
GGCTCGGCTCGGGCCAAAAAAAGCTCAGGCTCGGATTGAGCTTTTTTTCCCGGTTCGGGCTCGGCTCGGCTCGTTGCCACCACTAGGTAGGAGACAGGAGCTTCACCCTAGATCACCAAATACGGGTGGATGTTCAGTCTCAGTAGCATAAAACTAATACTGTTTGGAACTCACAAGTGGAGAGATTAGAGAGGAAGACACTGTTGGGGGAAACTAGTGATTGCGTGTATATTATTAATTAACATAACAAATTTAAATAACATAAATATTAGAAAATAATATAAAATAAACGTAAGAATGGAGTAAAAGTCGCGTTGCCTCCTTTTCATACGGTATTTTCAACACTACATGACTACAAAATAAAATCTATATAGATTGTAGTCAGTTCTCCTATTAATTTTAAAATTTAAACTTATATTTTTTATGTTACAACAGACGCCGCAATAAAATTTGCTTGCTGAACTGAAAATCCAATTCAGTCTCCTAAGTCTCGTGTATGTTGGGCATCAAAATCATCGGACCAAGAAAAGGGGCCCTTGGTACTTTGATAATCAAGTCAATTGTCGATACAAGCTATAAGGGGAATTGGGTGTAGGAGAGAGATTAGGCTAGAGACTAGAGAATGTGTAACTTTACCTTTACTCGTACATGGATATATATAGGGGACGAATCCTTGTGGAACTAGGTTAAGTTATTGCAACGCTAATTCAGTGCGTTACGTAGTAATTGGTTCGTGGAATTCTGATCAAGTTATGGTAAATTTAGTTTGTTTCCTTCTGTAGTTGGGTTTTTATAGAGATTTATTCTCCAAGATCTTCCTTAATCCCCCAAGAATCACGTTCTGATTAGAATGTCACGGTCATTTCACCCCCACCAACTCCCATCAATACTTCGCCCTCAGTGTTTGGTGCAAGGGTTTCCATGGGTTGTCAAAGGTTTTGCCCAGAGGCACGGTTGTGCGATGATAATATTGACGATGGCGAATGCTAGTGCCCGCTAGTGGATTAGCAAACACCCCATTATTTTCAAAATACATTTTTCTTTTTCTTATTTTCAGCCACACATTCTTCAATAAAATAATATTACACTCAAACTCAAAAATTTTACTATTTTTTAACCACACATCATTCATTAAATCACTATTTCAAAATGTTTTTTTTGCAAAAAAATAAAAAAAAAAATATATATATATATATATATATATATATATAT
>CAIGRF010231806.1:1805-14317 GCA_903798235.1 Fraxinus ornus | reverse complement strand
CAAATCTTAACATGGTATCAGAGCTCATTATGCTCCAACGAGCGATTCGATTCCGTTAAGACTCTAAAATGAGTATGTGGATTTCAAGATTGATCTGCTTAAATGAGCCATCATCTTGCGGGGGTGTGTTAAGTGATATATATCCCACATCGATAAATGATGTTGACACAGACCAATTAATAAAGATATTGTGTTACTCCTCTTAATAAGGTTGACCTTTTAAGATGGAATTCCAAATCTTAACATTTCGAATTCACAAGTGGAGAGATTAGAGAGGAAGACAGACACTGTTGGTGAAATTAGTGATTGTGTGTATATTATTAATTAACATAACAAATTTAAATAACATAAATATTAGAAAATAGTATAAAATAAACATAAGAATGGAGTTAAAGTTGTGTTGCCTCCTTTTCGTGTAGTACTTGCAACATTGCATGACTTCAAGATAAAATTCATATAGATTGTAGTCAGTTCTCCTTCTATGAACATGACCACAATGAGATAAAGAACGAGCCTTTATCAAGTTGTTAAAATAATAGAATATAAAATATATATGGAGAATTTTAAATGTTCTTAAGTTGCATTGAACAATGAGATTTTCCATCCCATTTACCGTATAAAATAAAAATCAACCCCTACAATAATGAAAATTAATTCAATTAAAAGATAATTTACACTTTAAAACTATTAGTTTTAATCATGTATTAAAAATGAAAATGAACAAGGTATTAATTTTGAAATTTAACTTATATTTTTTTTGTTATAACAGACACAGCAATAAAATTTGCTTGCTGAACTAAAAGTCCAATTCTCTCCTAAGTCTCGTGTATGTTGGGCATCAAAATCATCGGACCAAGAAAAGGGGCCCTTGGTACTTTGATAATCAAGTCAATTGTCGATACAAGCTATAAGGGGAATCGGGTGTAGGAGAGAGATTAGGCTAGAGACTAGAGAATGTGTAACTTTACCTTTACCTCGTACATGGCTATATATAGGGGACGAATCCTTGTGGAACTAGGTTAAGTTATTGCAACGCTAATTCAGTGCGTTATGTAGTAATTGGTTCGTGGAATTCTGATCAAGTTATGGTAAATTTAGTTTGTTTCCTTCTGTAGTTGGGTCTTTATAGAGATTTATTCTCCAAGATCTTCCATCGGTTGTCAAAGGTTTTTCCCGGAGTTACGGTTGTGAGATGATAATATTGATGAAGGCGGAATAGCACAGACCTTATTATTTTTAAAATACGTTTTTCTCTTTTTTTTATTTTCAACCACACATTCTTCAATAAAATTATATTACACGCAAACTCAAAATTTTTCCCTATTTTTGAACCACACATTATTTATCAAATCACTATTCCAAAAATGCATTTTTTGCCAAAAAAATAAAATAAAATTGGGGCTCTAAAGTTGCTGTTTGAAGGATACATCAAACTGTAATTCATCCTAGAAAAGCTGACAAGAAACAAAACCAGTAAGCAAAATAATACCAACTTGTTATATGTTTAATGACGCCAAACTGATTCTAACTTAATTTGCAGAAACAAATGCGTTCGAAATTCAGAGTCAGTTTAATGTCATTACAACGCTAACTTCCCTAGCACAACTCATTTTCTTCAGGAATGGATTTAAGAATAGGCTTCCAACTTGTCTGAGCATCAACTGAATTACACGATCTATCCATTCTTAGGATAACTGCTTCAACTGATATTTTCTTCGATAGTAACTCCTGAAGCTGCTTCTTTGTAATGACCACTTTAATCCTCTTGACTGCAGCCGCTGGCTCAGCTTCAGCCCCGACTGGTGGTGGAGCAGCTGCTGTAGGCAGAGTTCCAATTGGAACCAGATTCAACAGAGGAGATCCAGTGCTATCCGGTCTCTCTACTGTTGTTTCTTCCTCTGCCTAATCTGATACATGAACTTATATCGAGCCCGCCAAAAGAGAGAGAATTTCCCATATATTATCGTGCTTAGAAGAAAAACAAGAACGAAGATAACAAAACTCAAAGACGATTCAAGAAATTTGGGGGTGCAAATCAAAAAAACAAGGCCGAGAACTAATATGGACGCCCTTAAAATTTAAGGTCTTAGTAACGACTTCACTTGTCTAGAGTCGAGTCCCTTCTGAATCAAACTAAAGAGGAAGAGCTGTAAGAACATTATGCTGCAATAGATTTCTTGAATGCAAAGAGGAAATGTAAGATTATATACAAGAAGAGTAAAGATAGTTGTTTTTTGTGATGAAAAAGTCACAATAATTTTTTTTAAAGTAAGCCAATGAGGATTTGAACTTTAATGAAAGAAAGTGGTAAAAGATTTTACTGCGTTTGTCAACACGCATGCAACAAGGGTCGGTTTAGAGGATAGTTGCGCATAGGCATCGCTCATCCTTGTGCTTTATTCGTAGAAGCTCTTATAATTTATATTAATACTTAGAATTTCGTCTTAAAAAGTTAAGATTATTAAGAGGGATAACTCAAACCCTTATAAATTGATTATATTTTAAATATCACTTACAAGATGGTGACTTGTTCGAGTAAACCAATATTGAAATTCTCGTGCTCATTTTTTAAGTTTAGTCAAATTGAATTGCTCATTGAAATTTAATGGACCTGATACCATATTAATATTTGGGATTTTATTAAGAGGAGTAACCCGGATGCCTATAAGTTGGTATATGATTTCATCTTTATTCGATGTGAGATTTATGATTTATGCCATAACAATTTATACTTTTCGCATTCGTCGATATTCAGTTAAAGAATCTTTATTTCAAAATCGTGCATGTGATTTTTGTCGCGTTTGGGCAATTGGCCACGCCCACACCATAGAATGGTCCTTCCTAAAGAAGGTTTACAATATGAGAGAAATATTTACAGAAGGGCATATAATCGAGTAAAGACAGCTGATTTTTTGAAGCTTTAATATCTTGTGAACTGTCCTGCCTTTATAAATCATGTATTTTGCAATTCTTTGGTGTGTGTGTGTTGAGTGTGTTTTTTTAATATATTTTTTGGTAATATCTTTGTGTTTCTGGTGAGTCCATAGTAGTTATAAACAAACCTTAACCTGTCTATGAATATATTATATTATATTTCACCTTCCAAGAGAAGGGGAAAAAAACTCTCTCAAAAAGATGCCAGCATAATATTTTAGTATGTCTAAAAATAGTATTTCTCGATTAGTAAATTTATTTAATAAAAGATCACGAAATCGTGTTTCTTTCTTAAAACATAATAGGTATCAAGTCGAGTCGAGTCGAGTCATTTTTCTTCATCTGTTTTGATGGATATTATTAGTAGTGCAGAAAAATGATGTCCCAAAAGAGTGGAAAAAAGAAGAAATAATCCTAAAAGAACTGTACCTGAGGTTCAGTAGACATTATATGGTTTAGGTGTATAGTAGGGACAAAGGGTTCAGTTGGCACCTTAGGTTTGTTTCAATTCAGACAAATATCTAACAATGTTTTTAAATAGCAAGGGCATAGGTTGTTGTAGGTGTTGTTGGGGTCCTCCACTAAGGAAGGAATAATGTCGTTATCAGATGGGAGGACAATGGGTAACACAATTGTGACTTTGGAGGCGACAAAGATCTTTTGCCTTTTTACCAAAAAACTACTACTCCACTTTGTAATTTCTTTTGAAAAAGAGATTTGCAATTAACTTTAAAATACGAATAGTAAAATTTTGATTATTTTTTATGCGTCTCAATCTTAACTCTCATTTTAATACTGGCTAGTATGAAAATTGCTTTTGCATTTTTATTTTGATACTAGCTTGATTTACACTTCAAATCTTAAAATTTGAAGGAATTTTCTTAGACATGCAAGTTTAGGTCCAGCGCAAAGCGAGTCACGGGTCCCATATTTTGACACGTCTAGTACAATTGGAGCCTCCACCCTTTTTTTTTGTAGGAACCCGAAGCCACTACCCGTGAATGCGCAGTGGGTAAACTAAACATCGCTCCATGTGCAGTAGTCCACAAACCACACAGAAGATATAAACCGCCCTAGACAAGCTCGGTGCGACAGGCTCGATCGAGGAAGTGTTGGCAGGGGATTCGAATTCGTGATATTCGATCTTCGCGTTCACCAACTTGGTCACCCCGAAAGGGGTGGAGTCTCCACTTTTTAATTCTAATCAAAGTTGCTCCTTTAGTTAAAGAAACTTACCTTTAGCCTTGTATGGGAAGTATTATCTTGAAAGCCCCAAAAGGCATTAATCAAGGATGACATCTAAATTTAAGCAGAAACTTAAAAATGAGAAGATAGAAGATTTGTTTCTTGATGTTTGGAAATAAATCTTTTACGTTCTCACGGTACTAGCATAAAATCGAAAGTTTATAAAGTTAAAACCAAGATTTACAAAGTTGTAACTAGGAAACTCAGAAATTACACGAGATAGATTGCTCAATATAAAGTTACTACGTGGAAAAATCAATTTCCCTCAGTTTTACCCAAATATTCAAAGAACAACTTCAGAAAAATTCCCATTTCAAGTTTCAACTGCATTAGGCCTTTGTTTGATGGTCATTACTGTGTAAAATGATGTTTCGAATAGTAGTTTTTTGGAGAGTGTGATTAAAAAGTATGAAATTTTTTTGAATTTACGTATATAATAATTTATTGTATTAATATGTTGTTGAAAATAAGTAAGAGAAATAAATTGTTTTATTTTAAATGGAATCAAAGGCTAAAAGTGGAGTCAACGAATCCTTTGTGGGAAGCTACCAGACCGTCGCAATTCCAAGTTTACAGATCACAACACGTGGCAACATCTGCTTAAGAGGCTCCAATAACACAAAGTCGTTTCTAAACAACACTTTTAATTCAGTCAAAAAAACACACAACCTTGTCCAACACATCTCAAAAATCAAGAAATCTAGCAATCCAAACGAAGAGTTGAACTTCATAAAATTCTTTAAAACAGTTGATAATAAGAACTCCAACATCACAGTTAGAACACTTACCATTCAAATATGAAAAGTTTCACAAATTTTCAAGAGGTAGTACAAAAATAAGTCTTTATAGATTTCACCACCACATTATTAAAAAACACTGCCATAAATTTTTCCACATTATTGTGAACAAATCACAGAAATCCCAAATGATATTCATCGAGTCTAGATGACATCGATTTATATGGCGGTGAGGTCGCTGCCATATTATCAAATTTCTAAAAATGCATACAGACTTTATTGGGCAATGGACAGTGATGCCACCGTCACATAAACCAGTAATCATCTAGATCACAGATAACGTTTTCCTGTTTAAAACTCCACAAATGAACCATGCCACCAATTATATTCAACAAACACAATATAAAGCATGGCAGAAAACCCTTAAAAGGAGAAAATAATTAATGATCGGCTGGTAAAGACTAGAACAATTTGCAAAATAAACCTTTCTTCCAAGTTAGGAACGTGAAATGGTATTAGTACTTCAAGGCACTGCCTACAGAATTCTGATATGGCGTGCAACATAAGTCAAGCCTCAAGAAAAGGACAACTCTACAAGCTAAACAAACAGCCATAAATATCCTCTGCAAGTGACAGACTCAGCCGAGATGCAAGGTAAAAATCCCAAAAACATAAATGCCACAAAGTACCAATCTACCGATGTGTGTATATATATATAATATCAGCAGATCAGCTTAAGGGGAAATCAGCAAACAGTTCAGTGAATGGCTTGACGAGGTGCACGAGGTCGAACAGGGGTCTTTGATGGGCTTACCCTGCAAAAGTGCAAATATTTGAGAGATTAGGTCAATCATGGTCAAGAGGAAAAGTGAACAGTATAATTAGGCTCCACATTCAAACGTGTATATATATATATATATTGGCATCCATTTTCTGTAATAAGCTGCCCTAGTTTCCTCACTGTATAACGGAATCTAAGGGGGCATGTTCTCCGTAAGATTATACAGAGATAGGTGTGAGATCTCCAAACTTCTTTTTTCGATTTTTCGTGAAAACCTACAGCAGCAAGTGGATGAGTGAAACACTATAAATCTATGCCTGCATGTGTGAGCTTCTACTTTCTATTTTGATTGTATCGCTCTCGGGCTCAGATGTAATTCATAACAACGCAAGGGTATAGCGAAACCAACCTTATCGGGAGTGATCCTAAGACTACACCACTGCAGTTCAGAGCTGCAATTGCACTCTCAGCCTGCCAAAGAAAAAATATTTTGGTTGAAATATAAATCCAAACACATCCAAAACATAAAGGAACATTTTTATGTAGTCTATAATGATTTTGAATGAATTATTGATTCGCATCAAACAAAGACTAAAGAATTGAAGAAAATAGTGATATATTTTTCGTCGTCTTTTCCAACTTTACAATAAAAAGGTCCGAGGAGAATGGTCATTTTATGATGTCCATGACACAGACTCAAAAGTCAAGGTTACTGATGCCAAGGCAAAGTTTTACTTATCATAAGATCTGAAACTTGGGTGATGAATGGTCATTTTATGATGTCCATGACACAGACTCAAAAGTCAAGGTTACTGATGCCAAGGCAAAGTTTTACTTATCATAAGATCTGAAACTTGGGTGATGAATCTGAATGTCCGGCCAGAGACATAACAAGAAACACATTATCATACACCATGAATAAGAAGCATATTAGAAATTACTTCTATCAGTCCACTCCGAGACTGAAATAACCCAGATCTGAATAAGTTCAGAAAAATCAAAATTAAGTAAGAGAACTGAAAATAATGGGAACTGGAAAAGGTCAGTAAACAACAATTAAGTGCATTACTATCAACTTTTCAAAATCAACAACTGGATGATGATAAATTTACCAATTAAACGGTCTTGTGTTGGTTAATGAAAAATATAATTAAGTGAATGTCTTACAAACAGTATTTTCATTTCATGCAAAATGGCAGAACTATCTAGCATTAACATAATGAAAGGCAGAAGAGATGACATCAATCACTGTGATGAGAGAATAAGTAACGGTTAAACACCAAAAGCAAGTGATAAAGTTCTCGAATGGAAGTAAATGGGTTTGCTTTAGTGGTTCAAGTCTCCACATGTACATAAAATACAGTCTCTACATGCATGTTTACAAAAACAATATTAACTGAAAGTAAACCTTGCTGAAACAATAGCAGCGCCTTGAACTAATGTTGATCCATATGCACTGTTTAAAATGCAAGATTTCACTAAGAAAATTAAGATGACGGTAGATCCAACCAACATAGACCAAGAAATCAGGAAGTCAAGATCCAAATCATCCACTTTTACCCTTCTCGCCCTTTCAATTCACTTAATTTGAATCTTTTGGAAAAAGGTATTTCACTCAGACATAAGAACATATTATGAATTATTAGCCAAAATGAATTTTTAAATTCATTTCCAAATATCAACTATAATAATAAGTGATATAAATTTTGTTATTGGTGCACTTTTTAGACGCAATAAATATGATAAAATCTTGTAAATTGGAGGAAATAATGATTGAAACAATGCAAATCAGGGAAATCAGTCTAAAACTGAGAGTGAATTGCCTAAATAGGCACTGAACTTTACGCAATGCGTCCAAAGGATCACTGAACTTTAAAAATCACCCAAATGATCACTGAACTTTGCAAAACGTTTCCACTAGGTCACTGAACTTTAAAAATCACNNACTGCATTAGTGACCCATGAGAAACATTTTGCAAAGTTCAGTGATGAATTGAGTGATTTTTAAAGTTTAGTGACCTAATGGAAACGTTTTGCAAAGTTTAGTGATTATTTGGGTGATTTTTAAAGTTCAGTGACACCTTGGACGCATTGCGTAAAGTTCAATGTCTATTTAGGCAATTCACTCCTAAAACTGACCTAGACTACGTTTGTGAGGAAAATAATGGTACTTTCAATGGGCAAACTACTCGATCCTATAGACTCTAGTTCCCTAGCTTCCTATGATACGACAAGTTGAAACTACGATAGAACTTAAAGTCAAAAGCAATTGTATCAGCTATATACAAATTCATTATAGACGTGAACCTTAAAGTTAAATATACTTCACGTTTTGTTCTTTTCCTAGGTGTTTAAAGTGTTCCAACTGTTCATATTTCTCACACCATACACATAATTTATAGAACATTTTCACAAAGATAAAATCTTAATAAAGAGAAATATTTATTGTGATCTGTCAAGGAAAAATTTACTGCCGACTTAATCCCTTCTAGCAAAGCAAATAAGTGCATTTTAACAGAATAAACCGTGCATAATTATTCATTAATTGGCACCTCTTTGTAACACGTCCACACTCAAAGAAAACATGTAAGCTTAATAGTAATTTTCTTTACGTTGATAGTAAAAGGATGACTTCATTACCAGAAAAAATATAAAATAAAATAGAAGAGAGAGAGAGAGAGAGAGAGAAATATTTAGGGGTAGATTTTTCATATTAGGTTTCCACCTCAAATAAAATTAATATATGTAGCAATGCTGCGATTTGTTAGAAGAGTGAATGATAGTCACGAGTAATATTACCTGAAGGGGTGACTTTACAGTAACATGTCAACTGTGGAATATATTTATGCATAGTGTATTTAGCTTCGTTTGAGCTCCATTTTTTCAAGAATACATTTTTTTCAAAATTCATTTTCAAACACATTTTCCCATAAAATAATTATACACGTATTCAAAAAACTTTTCTTCATTTTTTATCCACACATTCTCCAAAAATCACTATTCCATAATACATCCAAAAATGGGGATTAAATGGGGGCTTAATTTAACAATAGGATCCAACGCTGATTTGGAGGAGATGTGACTGAAGTTATTTCCTTTTATAGTTGGCCAGTGGATTAGCACAAAGTTTAAACATAACTAGCCAAAAGGTCATCTTTTCTAGAAACAAATTGGTGAAATACGTGAACCTTCATTTCTCCAATGGCTTTTATTGTTGAGAAAAGACTGCTTTAAATGAAAAATATACAGTTGAGTAAATAGAGTAGGAAAACAAGATTTGAGGGTAGAAAGAGGAAAATTGAGTTCAGAGAGGAGCTGAAAAACATGAGTGGAAACCAAAACTTGACAGCAAGATAGACATGCAATGATTGGAAATACGATAGAAGGATGTAAGCAAATGTGAGTGGTTCGGTTTTGACTAGTACCAATACTAGAGGGACAAATTAATGAAATTATACGTCTTTTACCATTGCCTAAGTAAAAGCTTTTGTTTAAATATAATTGATATTAGGTTCAGTGTCTAAATAAGCATATTAGAATATGAGCAACTCAACATTAATCCAAGAAAACTGTTTCTATCTATAAAGTGCCAGAAAGGGAATAGAATTAGCTTGAGCTTGAGATCGGCTCCAGAACCCCATTTGTAAACAAAATAAAATAAAAAAAGCATCCATAAAGAATTTCTGACTGGGACAGGCAATTACAAGGAGCCATTAGTGAGAACGTGAAATCATCAATAACTTCTAATATCAATAATAAAAAATCTTAACAATTAATTGAGAAGACTGATAACCGAATCATATATGATCAGCAAAAAGAACCTAAGCAGAATTGATTCATAATCATGCTGAAGATAAGAGACTGTTTTGAGTAAGACATCCTTAAGCAGAAACATATTTCACAGAAAATGAGGGAGAAGCCTATGGTACTTACCATTACAAACTCCACGAAAGCAATACGAGTCGAATGAATATAGTCGCCAAGCAACCTCAAGCGTAAAACCTATGGCAGATAACATATTCCATATGAAGTAAGGATTCAAAGGAAAGATTTCTTCTAAGTTGTTATGTGAGCAGCTACAAACCTCTCCACAAATGGATTCAAAAAAGAGTTTGACATCAGCTTGAGTAACCTGCATCATACAAAAATACAATAAATGATAACCACGGGTGGCCCAATAAATGCTCGTTAACAGAAAAAGATTACAAATCCCAAAGCTACCTTTTTGTCAATGTTTGTACAGTAAATAGTTCTTGCACACATCTTCCTTTCATCTTCAGACTAATATCATAGCAAAGAAAACAAATATTAGTATCAGCTTAGTCTTTGAAACAATTCAATTTTAAATAACATGTGTCATAAGAAACTAAAGATGGTAACGACTAATGAATTAGTCACCCGTGGCAAGAAGGTAGGGTTAACAGGTGCAATCGCAGTTTTTGAAGGCAGCACTCTAACTGGATAATATCCAAGCATAGTTCCTGCCAAGCTCAAAGCATTTCTTGCACCTTCTGCAAATGGAAAACAATGCAGTGTAATCAACCCAAAGGTTTGCCACACAACCAAACCATCACTTTGAATTACATACCCTCGTCAGTGAATTCAATGAAGGCAAAACGAAGTACAGAGTTTGGGTCACCGCAAACACGACAATCAACAACCTTCGGCACCAACAATTTGGATAAGACGTTTAGAACATAATGTTAAGTCTGCATAAATATAGTTCTACACAGCAAGTATGTGGAAAGGTGTTGTACCTGTCCACAACCAATGAAGAGCGCTGCAAGTTCCTCTTCAGTAACCTACATTCATAACAAGAAAGCCGATGTTGAACATGCTAACCATTACTGAAACAAACCAAAGTACCAACAACTCTAAAGTCTCTTTACCTGATGATCGATATCTGATACATACACAGTCCTCCTAATAACCTCTTCTTGCTGTGCCATATTTGTTCGGCTATTTATCCTCCGTTTCCCATTGTTCTTCTGCACATTGCATTACAACACCAAAACCATGGATAAAATCATATCCCTTCCTTTAATCAAATGCCCTCTTTTATCCTCAAAAATAAACTTCATTAAGATATCAAAAGGATAGGGAAATAAAATAGTCCAAATCAACCAAACACACATTAATAAAACACAAAAAAAACAACAACAAAACGGAAAGGATATCAGATGAAATACCAACCCTCCTAATAGAATTCCCATTTGGAACTCCAGAGTTGTCATGTTGCTGAATTAAAAAACCGTTAGCATTATACACATAGTGCCCTGAGGCTTGGGGCAGCGACGCAGCCAGACTATGGTACCCCGCCCCAAGTGATGGCGGCACAAATTCCTGGGCCATCGGGTTCAATTTTGACAGCATTTCCTCCAAATCCCTCATCTCTCTTTTAAACCCCTCACTCCCATCATCTTCACCGTTCATTTTCTTATGACTCTGGTTATTACTGCTAGTAATATTAGCCTTTGACACTCCATTTCCATTTATACTGTGCAGCTGACCGTTGGTTTGTTGAGGAGATATTTTCTGAACCATCAGATGGAAATTTTGGTCGGCCGGTTTCGTTGACTTCTCATTAACGGAAGACTGCTGCTGGTGATGGTGATGATCCACAGCGGCTTCATTTTTGGGGGCATCCGGGTCTGCCCGATTGGCCACGTTAACCGCATTTTCCACCACCGCCATGATCAAAACCTCTCGCAAGTCGCAATCAAACTACGCGAAAAAATAAAAAATAAAATCCTTTTCCTTCTTTTTGGGTCACTGAAAACGGATGAAAATTAAACTCAAGTTTAATGGATCAAAAGGGAATTTTATGTATTTTCAAAGGGATAAAAATAAAAAAAAAACCAGTTATTTACCTGATGGGATGAGTATAAACTCTAAAAGATGTCCATTGAAGGATAGTGAACTGAGAAAATCAAGAAAAGGGAAAGGGGAGGCAAAAACAGAGCACAACTTTTTCTCTTTATTTTAATCTGTATATGTATATTAACAATGTTTTACTGAGAGAGAACCAAAGAGGAGAAGATATGTAGAGATAGAAAGAGAAATTGTTGTACACTGTTACTATAGCAGTGATACAATTTATAGAGAGTGGAGATTGTTGTGGAGAGAGAAATAGGATTGACTGATTCGGATCGTCCGTTTAGGCCACCTAGAGAGAGAAACGTATACACTTTTTCATTCTGAAATTAGTCCTTAAACTTTCATTTTCATGTCAATTTATGCACCTAAAATCATGATATGGCTCCGTAATGTACAAATTTTATCATCTAAATTGTCAAAAATACTTTTTTTTTTTCTAAAAATCATGATATGGCTCCGTAATGTACATCCGTATTATTCTGGGTTTTTTCAACTTTGGACGCTAAATTAATATAAATGCAAGACAACAATATCGTTGTTTCGAATACATTCAAAAGTGTTTAAATTTAAACAAAAATAACAATTGAGGTTCATAGCAATGTTTTAAAAACGAGTTAGGTACGAATTTGACATTATCACGTAATTATATTTTTAAGTTTTAATTTCATCGAATTTATTTAGACATGTAAAAATTTAATTTTTAAATAGAAATATAAAGAGGGGGGAATTAGGGTTCTTCGGTTTTTTAGGCCATTTTATCATTTAGCCCCGATTTGACATCCATTAAATTAAAATTCATTTTTCTCGAATTCATTTTCCACCACACATTTACGCAATAAATTATTGTGCAAGTAAATTTATAACATTCCTATTTTTTATCTCACGTTTCGCTAAAAAATAACTATTTTAAAACTTATTTTCTTCAAAAAAAAAAAAAA
>CAIGRF010231760.1:2022-30484 GCA_903798235.1 Fraxinus ornus | reverse complement strand
GGAATTGGGGATTGAGAATTTGAGATAATGGAACTCAATTTCGATTTTGTTTGTGTGGGCTATGAGTATATGGGTTGTAATTGGCCTTATTGTTTGAAAATAAGACCCAAAGATCGACCTTCCTTCTTCCATCTTCATTGGCATCACTGCCTTCGTTCTGCTTCTGCAACAGGCAAGGCAACAGCAAAGAAAAAAAAAATTCTCAAGCCGGCTGCCTTCGTTCTTCTTCACCTCTGCTCCTTCCCAACGACTCTTCACGATTTCGGCGGACCCAGCGGGGCGGCCGCGGGGGCTGACCGGGTGCTGGGTCCGCCCCTGACCTTACCTCATTCCCATACTCGGTTAAACTGGGGCGGGGCGGGGCCATTGCCCCATTTATCGCTTCATTTTTTTTTTTATTTTTTTTAATGTATTTAGTTAGTAAATATTATTGTTTTTTTTTTTAATAATTTGTTAAAAGAAACTTATATTCTCTTTAAAAATTATGATAAATTTATTATTTTTGTTCGATAAAAACCTTAAACTTGACAAAATAACTTAGCCCCGGTTTGTTTCTAATTTTAATCTATGATCAAATTTAACAATTAATTTTAACCATATATTTTGTGGGTTACACTACTTTTCAATTACACATTTCATCAACTTTTGTCAAAACATACTAAAAATCTAATTTTAGCCTACAACAAATAGGACCTAACATGGAATTGGCCCATGTTCCCACCATCTATCCTCTTACAACCTTAAACCCACCCCTTGGGAGAGTTGTAAGAGTGTTATTTTTTTTATCGGTAAAAATTAATTAATTGATCAAAACCATATACAAGTACTCCGGGCAAATCACAAATCAAGGACATAATACAAATACTCTAGACATGCCCGGGCAAAACAAAAGATGAAGAAACGAAGGATCTAGCTACCAATACCCATAGTCTTATATTGAATCAAAACATGCGGATACAAAGAAAACATAACTTTGTACACGTGTGTTTTGATTCTTTTAGCAATGGAGTCAACATTCGGTCTAAGTTCTTCAAAAATCTTCATGTTCCGTGCCGTCCATAAGTGGTAAACGGTAATAGCAAGTGCAATCCGTTTTACCTTACTCTGCCAGGTAGTGCCTCAAGCCTCCTTCTTGATCCATTTCAGTGCGCTTGGAAAAGTAGACATAGATATCCTAATTCCAAGCCAAGCTCTAATCCTTTGCCAAACACATGCACTAAAATGACAAGCAAAAAATAGGTGTTGCACCGTCTCGTTAGTGATGTCACAAAAACAACAAGCATGATTTATCTCCATATACGTGAGTTTGTCCATAGTGAGCAATTTGTCCTTAGCTCCAAGCCATATGATGAAAGCATGCTTCGGGGTGATGGAAGCATTCCAAATAGTTTTTGCCCATACAATTTTCGGCCCTTTCATCTTGAAAAAATTGTAAGCCGCTGCAATGCTAAATCTCCCGTCGATGACCTAACTCTCCAGAATTCGTATAGCTGCTTGAGTATAATCTGTAGTGCTGGCCGAAACTGATCTGGTACTAGTGTTTGTAATCTATCCTGAACTGTCCTCCATAGTTGTGTCAAACTGTTCTACCTGAGGCTGTGCAGTCCGATCATCACCTCCATCCCGACTTGTGTCTTCGTTACCACCTGCCAGTAGGGCCTGAGGCTGTCCTATTTGCCCAACAATATCTAGCAATTTTTTAATTAGGGAGGAGTCGTCTTTCTTGGCCGAGTACTCCCAGATTTCAGTCCCGCGCAAGAAAAATTGGTTAACCCACTTGACCCAAGGAGTATCCTTCTTGCTATGGATGTTCCAAAGGGTTTTGGAAAGTAATGCCAAGTTCCAACATTTCATGTCTCTAAATCCTAGTCCCCCTTCGTCTTTTGGCAAGCAAATATCGTTCCAACCAACTAACGGCTTCTTGGATCCCCAAAGAAAAATACGACAAAGGCTAGT
The DNA here is from genome assembly GCA_903798235.1 of Fraxinus ornus. Taxonomy (NCBI): domain Eukaryota; kingdom Viridiplantae; phylum Streptophyta; class Magnoliopsida; order Lamiales; family Oleaceae; genus Fraxinus; species Fraxinus ornus. Next base: position 28,528 of record CAIGRF010231760.1, on the reverse strand, counting down.
AATCTTCAAAATAACCGCACCTGGAATGGGTAGAATGGAAAGCCAAAAGGATTCGACACCTTGAAGGACGACTCTTACTAGTTCCGCTCTCCCCGCATATGATAAGGAGATCCTAGACCATGCTCCAATATAAGCCGAGATTTTGTTGATAAAAGAGTCATAATAGCTAACCTTCAACTTCTTTGCCGCAAGTGGAATACCCAAGTACCGAAACGACATAGTACCCTTCGTCATATTAGTAAGGGGAGATATATCTTCCAACTCAATACTAAAAAATACATGTCATAAAGATGATGAACTTATTCACATTCATCCTAAGTCCCGACATGTCCCCAAACTTGGAAAGCACTCATCAAGATGGCAACCAAAGTGGTGTCTCCTCTAGCAAATAGCAACAAGTCGTCCTCAAAAGCTAAGTGGGTTAACTTCAGTTGGCCACATTTATGGTGGTAATTAGAATCGCTACCATCCGTAGTGCCTTTAAGCATTCTTGAAAAATATTCAAGGCAGATAATAAACAAAAAAGGCGATAAAGGGTCACCTTGGCGAAGGCCTCTCCTACCCTTAATAAAACCATAAAGATCACCATTAAGGGCAATAAAATAAGTTGGAGAAGTAATGCACTCCATCACCCATCCAATGAATCGTGTAGGAAAACCAAGTCCATGAAGCACACTATGAAGAAAGTCCCAATTTATCGTATCATAAGCCTTCCTAAGATCAATCTTAAAGAGACATCTAGGAGCAACTCTTTTGAGGTTATATTGCCTAAGAAGTTCTTGGGCAAGATGTATGTTTTCCATCATGTTTCTACCTTCCATAAAAGCGGCTTGTGCTTGATCAATAATTGATCCAAGAATAGGACCCACTCGAGAAGCAAGGATTTTAGTGATGACCTTGTAGAGCACATTGCAACAAGCGATAGGCCTATAATCTCCCATGGTATTGGAGTGGCTAGTCTTGGGCACAAGGGCAATAGTCGTGTGATTTATTTACTTAAGGAGTGAAGATGAAGTGAAAAATTCCTTAATTGCCGCAATAAAATCATCAACTAAAATACCCCATGCCTTCTTGAAGAAGCAAACAGAGAACCCATCCAGACTAGGCGACTAATCATCACCAATAGAGAAGAGTGCATCCTTGATTTCTTGCTCCGAAAAATCCCTAATAAGCCCCAAAGCATGCTCCTTCGATAATACGGACCCTCTCGTCAAGATATCAATATTAATGGCCTGAACGTGGCTGTTTTCCCCCAGTAAACTGCTGAAAAATAGCACAAATTCATCGGCAAATTCTTCCAAGGAAGTAGTGAAAGAGTCTTACCGTAGCGATGAAGTTCCTTTTAGCGTTCCTCTTAACCATAGAGTGGAAAAATTTGGTACAATTATCGCTATTTTTTAGGTACACACATTTGGCTTTTTGGAAGTAGAAACTCCTTTCCGCTTCACATAAATCCAAAGCTTTTTTCCTCAAACTAGCCACCCTACTTCGAAGTTCAACATTGAGTGGGTCATCATGTAATTTCAGTTGCTCCTCTTTCAAAACCAAAGTAGCCGTCTCGGCTCTAACGGAAATGTGAGCAAAATGTTTCTCATTAAGTTTCTTAAATTCTCCCTTTAAGCCGAACAACTTCTTGCAAAGAATGAATTGTTTCATACCCCGAACATCGAGTTCCCAACCATTTTGAACAATCTCACGAAAACTCTCATGATTGGTCCACATATTGAAGAATCTAAAGGGTTTCCTCTTGATCCTCTCAAGCCCAACAAGAGAGACAACACATGGTGAGTGATCCGAGAGATAGCCCAAAGGGAAATAGTTGATAAAACTATTATACCCCAATTGTACCCGGGCATCATTCACCATCACCCTATCAATTTTACTCCATACCGAGTTATTAGTCCAAGTATAGAAGCATCCAATAAATCTTACATCCGCAAGTCCCAAGTTTATACATAAATTGGATAAATCCCTCACTTCATACGGAGTAATATTTATCCCATTACTTCAATCATGAAAATTAAGTACACTATTGAAATCACCTAAAATCAGCCACAGAGAAGTGCAAGTAGTTCCAAACTCCAAGAGGTTGTTCCATAAGGGTCTACGGTTGACAATAGAGTGTAAACCATAAACAAAGCTAGCATAGGTAGTAAGCGAGCTAACCTTGCAAGGGATGGAACAATGTACACTTTGAGTAGAAAATTCCATCGCTTCCACTTAGACTTTCCTGGGATTCCATAAAATCAAGATACGGCCGGTATGATGGCAATGAAAATTGTTGATCTCTAGAAAACCCCCAAATTTATTTCTCATCACACGTTGTAGCTTATGTTGATCAAGTTTAGTCTCCAAAATTCCCATAACATCAATATCATTTTGAACAATGAAATTCCGAACCCCATTTTGCTTGAGGAGAGGGCTCATTCCCCTCATGTTCCATGATGCCATCTTCATGATGAGATAGCAAGAGGGTTTCCCCTCTTCACCTCTTTTTTTGGAAGTTTTCCCGCCATGCTCTCCAGATTTCGTTTTAGGTTTACCATTTTTTGTGGCCATGGATTGAGCTTGAATACCATCTGACCCAGCTTTCTTGGAGTGAATAGACTGCACCCGGCACCATTTTCATGTTCTTTAGTAGCTGGCTGGCTAGTAGTTGCTTCCCCTATGTCTTGTAAAGATCGTGCAGTGGGCAGTTTCTGTATGCATATGGGCTGCTGTGTGCCTGCATTCTTTGTCTCAAATGCATTTTCTGTCTGTGTCTTCCATGTGTCTATAGCCCGTTTCTCCAAAATGACCGCTGAAGGTAAATTTCGTACTTCTGTAGCCTGCTTGCCATGTGCATTTCTTGCATGTGATTTCATCGTGCTTGCAGCTAGTTTCGTATGTGTACCCGTAGCCTGCACGTTTTTTGCAGTTTATGTCTGTGACTTACCCGTGCCTGCAGCCATTACCTCCTGTGTAACCGTAGGCTGCACGTTATGAGCCTTCTCTACATGTGCATTGCCCTTGACTGTATCCAGTTTCAACTGAGTACCCGCGAGCTGCTCAGTCCCCATAGCCTATGCTGTTAGTACCAGAGTGCTAGTTTTCTTTTTCCCAACTTTTTTCTTATTCACCACTTCGGTGAAGCTACCTTCCCCATCGTCATGTAGTGCACCGTCCTCCCTAACATCCAGTACCTTGTCTAGTTGTTCCGTTCCCAGTTCACCATTACATTCGGCCCGACTATAGGTCACACCATCCCCCACAACATTCTGTCTCTGTTTCTCCCTGGCCTTTCTTTCTTCCCATTGCGAGATTTTGTGTTTGCAGCTTATGTTAGTATGTCTAAAAATTTTGCATCTGTTGCAGAATTTAGGTTCGTTCTCGTAGGTGATTTCTTGCTTCCTGATTTTGCCATTTGAAAACTTCAACTTAACTGATCTTACCAGCTCCTATGAAGCGTCAATTTCTACTAAAGCTCTATCAAAAGCTAATCTATCTCTCGTAGAAGTAACTTTATCAATGGATAATGGCTCGCCAACTCTGGACACAATTTTTCCCAGAATGTTAGCGTTCCATAACTCCAATGGTAGCCCTGGGAGGTTGATCCATACCGGCATTCTGCTTACTTCCTTGTCATCAAATTCGAAGAGCTTGGGCATGATCTTAAGCAATAATGGCCTCCCGTATATAATGTAGGGTTCCCCATATAACACATTACGTCTATCCACATCGTTGTCGAATTTGAACAACAACCAACTGCTAGGGTGAGCATAAAATTTGTACTCAATATCCCATGATTCACATAATTTGAGTAATGCCGCCTTGCCTGGAAATCTTCCAGACTAGTATCCAACTAGGCCGAAGCCCTATGCTTCCTCAATATTATCCAATTTAGAGTTTTCAATAATTACCTCGTCCCCCTTGGTAGGAAATTGTTCCAATTTGAGGCTATCATCACAAGAGTGGTTGTCCTTAAATAAATTGACCTAGGGGGCCTTTACTGCAGTGTTTTTGTCACCCTGGCATCCTGCTTTTCAATTTTTGGTTTCTCAATCGATGCATCCGTATCAGTATCCTCCAATCCAAGAGTACGAGATATGCTAGGGGATTTAGTAGGTGTATCATACACAGGAGAATTTCCCAAGGGTGACTCATTGCCTTCCAGAATAGGAGCCTTATCACTACCACAAACTGCAGGGAGAATAAGAGGGAGCTCCAGTCCCATCTCAACCACCAAAGAATGTATAAGTCGAGGGAAGCTCCCTTGTTGGACCTCAATAGCACATTCTTTGGATAATATTGGAAGCTCCCTTAAACTTTTAATCCTATTAACTTGGTCGCATCTATTGTCCAACTTTCGACTTTTTTTCTTAATTTATTATATTAATTTCTAGTTTTTTAAGTTTTCTTTTTATATTTACTTTTTTGTTACTTTAACTTGACGACTTCTCATACTTTCTATTTCGCCTCCATTTTTTTAAAGATCATTTTTTTTCCAAACTAATTGTCAATCATATATTTCATGGGACCTCAATTTTTATCAACTTTCAACAATACATTTCATCATTTTTTTTTAATCAAAATCTATTAAATCCTTGTTTGAGTCCCATTCTTTTAGAAACTTATTGTTCCATGAAGTCATTTTCAATCATATATTCTTATAATAAAATAATTTTATATGTAAATTCAAATTTTTTACTACTTTTAAACCATATATTCTCCAGAAAAATTCTATAACAATTTTTTTTTAATTCAAAGAATGTGCTCAAATAAACATTTAAAATCTAATTTTTATGCAAAGTAAATAGAGCCTATATTTAACGAATTTCTTACCATTTTATCATAGGATTAAAAGTTTAAGGAAGCCGCTACTTACATTTATAGAAGTTATATATCTATCCCACACTATATATATCCTTATTAAAATTATAAAATTTAAAAAAGATAATATTCTCATACACATCATATTCCAATATTGTCCTTATTATTTTTTTTTTATTTCTTCTCCATCTATATCCTCTATTGATATTTTTCTTCTATCGATTTCTTCTCTATCTACATTCACCACTACTCCAACTTCTCCAGTAACATTCACCAAGCCCTCTCAATATGCTGCCATGGTGGTGGCCCTGTAGGCCTCAACCCTTCGGTTATTGAAAATTTCCCACTTCGACGGTGCTTTGTTGAGACAAAGGAATTGGCACTGGAATTGAAATGAAAAAAGAGACAAATGTATTCAATAATGTGAAAAAATCAAAGGTTGTAATGGAGAAAAATGGTGGACAAAAAGGTCTTGCCCACAAGACGATATATCAAAAGAAGCTACCGTCTGCCAGAGAAAATTAAAAGAAAGTTTATAAACAAAAATCGTGATTAAACTAAATAAAATTAACGGTTGTATCTATTTTCTATGAAATTGATGGTAGCTTCTTCCAATAAACCATTTTTTTAAAGTTATATATTTTTAGCAGGTGTTTGGTTGGGATTAAAATTAGATTTTTAGTATATTGTGAAAGAAGTTTTTGAAATGTGTGCTTGAAAAGTTGTGGACCGATGAAAGATGTGATTAATATTTGTTGACGTTGAAAATTATATAGGCAAAGATTCCAGCCAACTTAAGGGAATAATGGAGACTTGATTGATAATGAAAGATCATAACATGTTTGATACAATGATTTCATCCTCTTTTCTCAGTAGATATTTGAAATATGACAGTTTAGAAGGGATTGTAATATGAAATCAAATGTTCTTATCTCATCCCTGTGCTCTTCTTTTCTTTCTCCCTTTATAAGGGAAGGTCATGTATGCACCTGTCATTCAACCATCTTGTTAGCTACAGTGTCGAGCTGAGAAAGTACATTCATTGACACGTTTGGATTGGTTAAAGAGCTCGACATGTCAGGTCATCATGAGTTAATCTCATAAGTGGTCCCCAATAATTAATGAATTACTTAAGGAAGGAAGTTAAAGTATTTCATTCGTGTGAATAGTGGGCTCTGATGTAAGGTATGCCAAGTGTCGCGATTTGTGGATAGTTTGTACAATGTGTAAGAAATCTATAATCATTATGCTTCATTGAGCCTCGATTAACTAAATGCTCGAGCTAACCTGACATTCCCGAACTCACATTAGCACAGGCTTACCATATGCATTGAATCCTATTTGGTCGACCTCTGAGGTCAGTCATAAACAGATACCACCTAGGTTAGCACTTCACTGGGTGACGGGTTGATCTTCAACGATGCTGGACTCATCTTTCTCTTTTTGAAATTATAACAATAATTAATGATATTGACAAGTGTCACACCGTAAGTGGCTGATGAACTGTCAAGCACTGTTGATTTCTTCATTTGGAAGCTTCATTTGAAATGACGTCATTTCAAAGCAATGAAATCAAGCCATTAATTTTCCCCCCATTTTTCCATCCCATGGTCCAGATTGCACCCTCCTATATTCCTTCCCTTTTAAATGAATTTCACTCTATATTTTCTTTCACTTTTACCTTAGCCTCTTCAGACTTTTGCTCTCTTCATATTTCCTTCTCATCCCTGTTATTTTTTAGTGAGGTCGGTTATGTTCAGGTATTCCCTTTAACAAGAACACCTTTCATTTTTCCTACGTTTTTGAATTTTTCCTGCTTATATGAGTTGGGATAGTCCTGGGGTAACCAACAGGAAGAATTCGTACCTTCTTCGTCTTTCCATCATTTAGTTCATCTTCTGTCAGTTCGGACTACCAATATTTCTCATGTTCCCATTACCTTGGTATACCCAAAACAATCAACAACTCATAGGGATATAGATCCAAATCGTAGGAGAGATGGAGTGAGTTCCCAGGGGGTAATGAGGAAACTAATCAGAAATGGGGGCAGATTCCTATAGGTCAGTAGTTACTGGAGAGCTAAGTACAGAATCCCTAGTTCGGTAGAGTTAATAATATCGTCCTCATTTGACCGAGCTAACACTCCTCCAGTAGGATGTGTAGCTTTAAACTCGGCAATCCTCCACGCCGGCTTAGGCCTCCCTTTCCCTAGGATAATTTGCGAATTTGTATCTTCGTGGGGAATAGCTCCTACTCAACTCTGCCCTAATGGGTGTAGAACCTTAGTGGTAACTTTAATCATGTGGAATCGACTAAGCCACCCCGAACTTAGCGTATCCCAATTTAATTCCCTTTTTTCATTTAAAGAGGATGGAATAAACTTAGGCTAGTGGTATACCGGTGTTAGGCCCAGAATCGGGGGTCCCCTAGTATTAGATACCCCCTCCTCATAAAAAGGTGGAAAGAAGAATTTTTCTTTGTACTGGGGGACTAGCAGTTCCATTTTGCCGAAGTGAATAGGGAGAGTGTAGTCCCTTTTCTTTATCATCCCTTATGTAAGTAAAAGATTACCTTTCATTCTCATTTTGGTTTCATGTCAAGATCATTCTTTTAATTACTTCATTTTTCTCTTGCAGATTACAAGGCGTCTTCATTGAGTTCGGCTACTCAGAAGCAGGCCGACGTTATCCTTGCTCTCCCAACAAAGAAAATGTCTTGCAAATTTATGATTTCGAACACAAATTTGTTCCATGAGGGTCTATTCCAGTCCCTGCCACCAACTCCAATCTCTACCCAAACCGCGACTTCAGCCCCACCTCTTCTCATAAGTGTACTTCATTACCTTTTTCAATATTTATTTCTAACACAATACTGATCTTATATTATAATTTATTTCAGGCCAAGATCCAAACATGTTGGGATATAAGGCAGCTGTAGTAGCTACTAAAGAAAAGAAGAAAGATCTCCCTACCAAGGTCGTGGTCGAGAGTGAGGAAACCGAGGTTGAGCCTGAGCAACCTCTGAAGAGACACCGATATGAGGAACTACCAAAGCAATCCACTTCGACAGTGCCTTCTTCTGAAAAGTCCCTTTCTCCACTTCCCCACTAAGGTTCGCCTTCGGTGCCTACTGCCATTCCTCTGGCCACGACAGCCAGCTCCTCAAGGTCGCATGATAAATGCCCTGATTTACAGAGGCCAAATATTGACAACTTGGTGGGCCACCGACCTGAGATTTTTCTTGACTTCCTGCGAGCTCCCTCCCCAGCTAAGGAGTCTACTATAGCATGTTATTCTCCTTTGAGAGAATCAGCGACTCTCCTTACTGGGAGTTGGAGCGAAAGAGAACAGCAATACTTCGCTGAAAATGGAGGTAGAAAATGCGACTTTGTAGAAAAAGAGAAGAATTACGAATATTGTCTAAACAAGATAGGGGAAGAGCTAAATGCAAGGCTAACTACCGAGCTCAAGCTAATGGATGACAACAAGGCCTTGCAGCTCTGGGGGAAAATGCCACAGCCCAAGCTGAAAGCGAGAAGAAGAAAGCTGATGAGGAAAGGACTCGGGCTGACGAGGCAGTAAGGAGAGCTGAGGAAGCTGCCAAAAAGGCAGAGCTCAAGGTTTCCAAGGCCGTAGAGAACTGAAGGCCTCTCTCGAGTTCAATGCCCTAGCTCAAGATGCTTACGTCGTTGCCTTGGGCAAAATCATTAAGCACATAAACAAGGAAAGGCCTAGCTTTGACACTACTTTCTTGGTGGAAGCATACAAGGAGCAGTAAAAAGAGCTCGAGCAGTTGTCAAAGGCAGTAGGGGTCTGGATTACCCTGGCTAACGAGAACGTTGCTCACGAATTCATGCCTCCGTAAGATCCCCCGGCTTCTTAGTTTTATGTTTTGCTGCATTTAATTTTTGTTAAGTTTCAAAAACTTCTTTTGTAGTTTCTATTTCGTAATTCTAATTCTAATCTATTAATGAATGTTTGTTTATCGATCTTACCTTTTATCTTGTGCAAAAAAAAAATTATTATTTCTGCAATTTTTATGATAAAACTTATCACATTCATTAAAGCTAGCTATTGCAACACGTGCACTTTGTAGTTCAGCTTGTTAACAAGCAATGTTTTAAATAATTTTCTTTGCTAGAAAATCGCACTAAGTGTTGCAGCACATGCAAAACTTAGCTCGGCCTATTGATAAATAGGGCTTGAATGATTTCCTTGTAGGAAATCTCACTAAGTGTTGCAGCACATGCAACCTTTGCTCTACCTGTTGATAGGTAGGACTTGAATGATTTCCCTATAGGAAATATCACTAAGTGTTGTTGCACATGCAACTTTAGCTCGGTCTGCTGAGAGGCAGGGCTTGAATGATTTCCCTGTAGGAAATATCACTAAGTGTTGCAGCACATGCAACCTTAGCTCGGCCTGTTGATAAGCAGGACTTGAATGATTTTCCTGTAGGAAATCCCACTAAGTGCTGCAGCACATGCAACCTGAGCTCGGTCTGATAGGTAGGGCTTGGATGATTTCCTTGTAGGAAATCTCCCTAAGTGTTGAATAACATGCAACCTTAGCTCGGCCTGCTGATATGCAAGGCTTTAATTTATGCTTCCGTAAAATCTTTATTTGTCAAAACATACATTTTATTATAAATGATTTGTGCACGATACAAGGTAATTTTCTATTTTACTGATAATATTTCTTAAGATATTCTGCATTCCATGAATGCATCAGGGGTCTACCCTCCATATCTTCTAGCTTATAGGCCTCCTTACATAATACCTTGGTTACTTTATAAGGGCCTTCCTAATTCGATCCTAGAGATCCGAAGTTTGGTTCTCTTGTAGCCAGAAAGCATTTTCTCAATACCAAGTTACCGACCTCAAACTCCCCGCTTCCTAACTTTCTAATTATAGTACCTTGCGTGGCGTTGCTTATACACTACGTTCCTGATTTCAGCCTCACTCATTTTTCTTCTATTAAATCCGGTTCTCCCCGTAATGCCTTCTCATTTTCTTCCTCTTGATATATCATTGTCCGAATTGAAGGGATTCCCATTTCAAGGGGAATAACCGCCTCCATCCTAAAAGCTAAGGAGAAATGGGTTTCTCCGGTGCTATTTTTGGACGTGGTGCAGTAAGACCATAATACACTAGGGAGTTCCTTAGCCTATCCTTCCTTAAGAGTATCGAGTTTGGCTTTTAGCGTAGCTTGATGATCTTATTGACCGCTTTAATTGGACATTAGCTTGAGGATGGTTTGGCGTAGATAAGTGCTTCCATATGTCGAACTCTTCGCAAAATTAGCAAAGCGAAGATTGTCAAATTGTTTCCCATTGTCAGTCACAATGGAGTGCGATATTCCAAATCTGCATATAATGGTTTTCCATATGAAGTTGGTAGTCCTTTGCTCAATTATCTTAGCCAAGGGCTCAGTTTCCACCCATTCAGTGAAGTAATTCACTGCTACAATTGCCAACTCTATCTCTCCTTTTCCAGTTGGCATGAGACCAATTAAATTGACCCCCCATTTGGAAAAGGGCCAAGAAGCCATTATATAGTTTAACTCCCCTGGTGGAAACTTAATGTTAGGGACGAATTGCTAACATTTATCACATTTCCTGGCAAATTTTAGCGCGTCCTTCTTCATGGTAGGCTATAGGTATCCTTGCCGTATTATTTTATGAACTAAACACTGTCCATCAGCGTGATTCCCATACACTCCTTCATGGACTTATGCAAAGCATAAAGCGCTTCTTTCTCATTCAAGCATCTTAGTAAAGGCAAGGAGTATCCTCACTTATAAAGGACATCTTCGATCAACGTGTACTTTACCGACCTCACTCGAAGTTTTCTTGCTTCAACAAGATCTTTCGACATGAACCCACCTTCAAGTATGACAAGATATCATCTATCCACGTTGTCTCTGAGTCAGTTGTCGTAGAGATGTTTTTCGGCTCATCGATGGTGGGATGACGAATTCTTGCCACTGGAATGCTGTCAAATTCTTCTATCCCTTACATGTTGCCAATCGAGCTAAAGCGTCGACATGGCTATTTTGGGTCCTAGGAATTTGTTTGACTAGCACGGTTCCAAAATTCTTGACCTCTCGTTTGACGATCTGAAAATATTTGTTCATCCTTTCTTCTTTAGCTTGGTAAGCTTCGTTGACCTGATTAACCACCAATTGTAAGTCACTGTAAACCATCATGTGAACAACCTCCATATCTTTCGCCATCCTTAGGCCCATTATGAGTGCCTCATACTCAGCCTCACTATTCGAAGCCCTGAAGTCGAAGGACAGTGCTTCGCAGAATAGCTAGTTGTTGGGACTAATCAAGATAACTCCAACTCCTAATCAGGTCTCAGTTGAGGAGCCATCCACGAAGAGCTCCCACGGAAGATTATAAGGAAATTCTTCTGTTGGAATCGAGCTAAACTCTGTGAGAAGTCAGCGAGGGCTTTCCATTTTAGAGAAGTGTGATGTCTGTACCTTATGTCAAACTGGCCGAACTCCATTGCCCACTTCGCCATCCAACCTGAAGTATCTGGCTTTTGCAAAACTTGCCTTAACAGATAGTTGGTTAAGATTTCAATCGGATGTTCCAAAAAGTAGGGCCTCACTTCCTTGCCGATATCACTACAGCATAAGTCAGTTTTTCTAAGAGGAAATAATGGAGCTCGGCTTCATGTAGGGCCTTGCTTACGTAATAAACAAGATATTGTATTCATTCCTCCTTCCTAGCCAAAACACAACTGGCGGCATGCTCAGATATCGCGATATATAATATCAACACTTCTCCTGCCTTTAGTTTTGATAACATTGGGGGTTGTGCTAGGTAATTTCAACTCATCAAAAGCATGCTAGCACTCGGGAGTCCATTTAAATTTATTTTCCCCTTGCAAGATATCGAAGAAGGGTTTATATTTATCAGTTGACTTTGATATGAAATGTCTGAAGGTGGCTATATGAAATAGCCCGTATTTCTTCTAGATTAGCCTCAATTCCTCTTCGATTTACCAAATATCCTAAGAACTTTACTGAACTCACCCCAAAAGCACATTTGTACGGGTTCAGCATCGTCCCATATTTTCTCAAAACTTCAAACATTTCGGCGAGATGTAGTCGATGATTTTTGGCTTCTATACTTTTTACTAGCATATCATCGATATATACCTCCATGGTTTTACCAATTTGCTTAGCAAAAATGGCACTAACTAAACATTGGTAGGTGGCCCCAGCATTCTTGAGATCAAAGGGCATCATTTTGTAACAATAGAGTCTCGATCGGTTATGAAGGCGATATGTTCCTGATCAGGTTCATACATGGAGATTTGATTGTACCCTGAGTATGCATCCATAAAGCTAAGCAACTCATGTCCTGCTGTTGCATCCACCATTTGGTCTATCCTCGGCAACTGGAAGCTGGCTTTAGGACATGCTTTATTCAGGTCAGTGAAATCTATGCACATCCTCCAATTACCATTATTTTTCTTTACTAGGACAGGATTAACTACCCATTTTGGATATTTTACTTCACGAATGAATCCATTATGAAGCAACTTCAGCACTTCTTTGTTTAAGGCCTCGTACCTTTCGAGATTTAAAGGTCTTCGTCGTTGTTGTCGTGGCCTCACTGCTGGATCAAGGCCCAACTTGTGAACGATCTTGGGATCAATCAATTTCATATCTGAATGATCCCATGCAAAAACATCAAGGTTCTTCTGAAGGAATTCTATGATGTGAGCTCGGAGCGGCGATTTTAACTCGTGACCAATTTTGAGTTCCTTGGCGGATTGCCTACAGGCTCCACCCCTTTTATTCTCACACGTGGATCTAATGAACTGAAGTCGAATTCTACCAGGCATATCATATGAGCTTCCAGATTGACCTTACTTGACATGCCTCAGCAACGTGTTTATTTCCCTTGACTTGTCCTACACCATGTGGTGTAGGGAATTTAAGGGAAAATTGATACATTGATACGATTTCTTTGAGGTCGAATAGCAATGGTTGTCCCATGATGACATCATATAGAGAACTTAAGTCCATAACTATGAATTCTGCATTCGCTTTAACTCGACGTGCAACTTTGTCGATCTCGACAAAGAGCTTGATTTTCCCTTTCACTTTGGTGAAGGCTTCATTGAGTCCTAGAATCATGTTGGGATATGGTTGTAGAAAACTTAACGGGATCCCCATCCATTCCAACGTGTGGACATAGAGCATGTTGAGGGAGCTCCCTATATCAACTAGGACTTTGGGTACGATAATTTCGGCTATGGGTATTGAGATAGTCACGATCCCAGGATAAGGACATGGATCTACATCTCCTTCCTCAAACGAAAGTTGATCATCATCAGTAGCACTTCGACGGTATTTCTCAGATATACCGATCTTAGTAAGGTCGGCAGCAATGGGCCTTTTTGACTTGTTCTTTCCTGCTCGCTCGTTTCCTCTTAACATTTGAACGCGGGGGCTGGGTGAATTAATATTGCAAGCCCTTGCCTCGAACTAACTTCCACACATGACATCTGGTCTATTTGGAGTTGATAACTTCATACAGTAATGATATACTGAGGTGACAGTTTGCAACTCGTGTAATATGGGCCTCCCTAATATGACATTATAGTTTGAAGGAAGATCTACAATAATGAAATTTGCTAAAATTCTTCTTTGGCATGGGAGCTCACATAACTCCACACTTAGAACAATTTGCCCCTCGAGCCTCTATAGATCCCCGAAGAACCCTTGTAACCTACTGAAGTATGGCTGAAGATAACTTTCTTGGACCCTTAGTTGTTCCAGCGTTCAGAGATACAACACATTGACCGAACTCCCATTATCGACCAGAGTCCGGTTTACCCGCACCTTTACGACAGTCATAGCTATTACTAATAAATCACTTTGGTCCTGCAGAATCCCATAGGAATCTTCTTCTGAAAATTCGAACCATTCTAAGTATGGAGTTGTGTTGACCTCAAGTTCTGGTAACACCACATTGTAATTTTACCAGATGCGGGCATTGCGCTCTTGTCTCCGCCTGGCCCTTCTAGATCCTTCAAGGCAGTGATTGCCACCTATCAAAGTTTCAATCTTAGCTCAAGTGAGAGGATCCTGAGCTTGTGGATCGGGCTGAGCTCGTTGAATTGTTCCTGGCTGGTTCGACTGTCGATTGTTAGTTTGATTTGTTTCTCTGGGTTTAGCTACAAATTCCTGCAGGTGACCTCGACGAATTAAAGATTCCACCTCATCTTTCATATTTCCGCAATTATCATTGTTATGCCGTGTCATTCTATGATATTGACAATACCTTCATTGATTTTTCCCTGGAAATTCCTTTTTCTGAGGTGGAGGTCTACAAAACGTCTCTTTCTTCTCTGCTTGTAAGAAAACTTCTTCCAACATGGCATTCAGCGGGTGGTATTTATAAGATCTTTCTGGGTATGTTTTGGAACGGCCCTGGTCCCTTATGTCCTTTCTTCTTTCATGGCTAAAATCCTTATCCACACGTTTCCCTTTCATTTGATGCGTAAACTATAGATTTGGTTTGAGTTCTTCCTGATCCGACGTGGCTTCCTCAGCACTGATATGTTTTACAGTTCGACTTAAGAACTCATGATATGTCCGAGGTCCGTCCTCATGGACGGAACACCAAAACCTTATTTTTGCCCTTAATCCGGAAAGGACTGCCATAATGGCAGCATCATCAGAAATCTTCTGAACCTCCATGGACTGTTTCTTAAATCTACTAAGATAACTCTTAAGTGATTTAGTTTTTCCTTGTTTAATGTTTACCAACAACTCTTTGGATGTGGTTCTTGCTTTCGAACCCATAAACTGGGCAAGAAATTTTGTGGCGATGTCATTCCAACTTTTTATGGATCTTTGATATTGAATTCTAAACCCTCTTTGGGCCTCCCAAGGTAAGTGGGAAAATGCAACACATTATAACATCTCCTACTCCTTAAAGCTCCATCTAGGAAGTATATTTGTCCAGATGGCTAAGAAGGTCCCCCTCCCCATCATACCCGATTAGTTGGGGAATTTTTAACTTTTTGGGTAGAGGTTCAGCAAGGATGTCCTCAGTAAAGGGGGAATGACACTTCGTGAGATATTCCTATGTACTTCCTTTCTCCTTAGCTTCCAGGCCAGGCCGACAATGCGTTTCTTCAAGGAACCCATTTTAGGTTCTGGCCGTTCTGCTGAGCATTTGATATAGGGTTCTTCATGCCTACTTGTAGGTGTCAGAGAATGTTGGGAACCCAATCTATTAAATACACTATTAGTTTTCCTTGCAGTTGGCCTCGTAGTTGTAAGAGAATTTTTGATCTCTTCAGTTTGTCTTTTGGAAGATTTTCCTCCTGAAAACTGAAGAGTCCTTCTGGTTGGACGTCGTTTGATTCCTTCCCTATGGGAAGATTCTACCTCAGTATCTTGTGGCGGAGCATGAACTTGGTTTCGTTCCAACCTGTTGACAACATTTGTCAGTTTATTGATGGCTTCCCTCATTACAATCATTTGAGGATCAGTGTTATCATTTTGACCTTGTCTTCTCCAAGCATTTTGTGGGTGGTTGGTTTGTTCAGAACGGGTGTGGGATTGATTTCCGGATGCTGAGGAATCATTCATGATGATATTCCTTTTGTAAGTTTTATAGAGAGATATGGGTGTTTTTCAATTCGGAGGCCCTCCTTCTAGCGCCAAACTGTTGACGTTGAAAATTATACAGGCAAAGATTCAAGCCAACTTAAGGGAATAATGGAGACTTGATTGATAATGAAAGATCATAACATGTTTGATACAATGATTTCATCTTCTTTTCTCAAGAGATATTTGAAATATGATAAAGTTTAGAAGGGATTGTAATATGAAATCAAATGTTCTTGTCTCCTCCCCGTGCTCTTCTTCTCTTTCTCCCTTTATAGGGGAAGATCCTGCATGGACCTGTCATTCACCTGTCTTGTCGGCTACATTGCCGAGCTGAGAAAGTACATTTATTGGCACGTTTAGATTGCTTAAAGAGCTCGGCATGTCGATCATTATGAGTTAATCTAATAAGTGGTCCCCAATAATTAATGAATTACTTAGGGAAGGAAGCTAAAGTATTTCATTGGTGTGAATAGTGGGCACTGATGTAAAGTCTGCCAGTGTCGCGATTTTGTCGATAGTTTGTACAATGTCTAAAAAATCTATAATCATTATGCTTCCTTGAGCCTCAATTAATTACATGACCGAGCTGACCTTATATTCCCGAACTCACATTAGCATGTGCTTACTGTACACATTGAGCCGAATTTGGTCGATCTCTGAGGCCGGTCATAAACAATATTATTGTTTGATTTTGACTTAAATTAAAATCTGATTTTAATTCTAAAATTTTGAATTTACTTAAATTTGTATATATCTATTTAAGTAAATTTACACAAGATAAAAAATACTTGTGGGAAAGTCTAATTATGAGTTTGTTTGATACACATTATTTCTGAAGAATAAAAAATAAAGAAAAATTTTGAATTTACGTGTAATATTATTTTATTAAAAATGTGTGGTTGAACATGATAGAGAATAATGAATTTTGAAAATAATGTGTAAATATATTAAATAATAATTTTTTTTTTTATTAATCACTTCCAAAATAATTTGAGTTATAATTCAATTTCTGTGAAATCTGTACCGAGAAAATGGCAAACAATTTCTGTTTTCACCATCTCTCCCAAAAACTCCAATCTTCCATCTCCTCTTTCCGCAACCTACCATTCCCTTCTTCTCCATTCACAAGAAGAATATTGAAATTCCCAATTAGCCCTTCTCGACGCACACATACTCTATCAGCAGCCATTCACATTCACAGCGGTCGCTTCACTTGGGACGACGTCTTTTCTTTAGGTGTAGTCCTTGCTTTTAAACCCGTGAACTGGGCCAGAAATGGTGTGGCAAGGTCATTCCAATTTCTTATGGATTTTTGATATAGCCTTCTAAACCATCTTTGGGCCTTATCTCCCAAGGTGAGTGGGAAAGCGCGACACATTATGGCATCTCCTTCTCCTTGAAGCTCTATCTAGTAAGTATATTTGTCTAGATGGCTAAAAGAGTTCCCTTCCCATTGTACCCAGTAAGTTGGGGGCATTTTTAACTTTTCGGGTAGAGGTTCAGCAATGATGTCCTCAATAAAGGGGGAATGACGCTTCGTGAGATATTCCTCTGTACTTCCTTTCTCCTTAGCTTCCAGGCCGGCAATGCATTTCTTCAAGGAACTCATTTCAGGTTCTAGCCGTTCTGCTGAGCATTTGATATGGGGTGGGGTTTCTCATGTCTACTCGCAGGTGTCAGAGAATGTTGGGAACCCAATCTATCAAATACACTGTTGGTTCTCTTTACAGTTGGCCTCGTAGTTGTAGGAGAATTTCCGATCTCTTCAGTTTGGCTTTTGGAAGATTTACCTCCTGAAAACTGAAGAATCCTCCTGGTTGGAAGTCGTTAAATTCTTTTTTTAGAGGATATTCTACCTCAGTAACTTGTGGCGGAGTGTGAACTTGGTTCCGTTCCAACATGTTGACAACATTTGCCAGTTTATCGATGGCTTCCCTCATTGAGATCATTTGAGGATCAGTAGTATTTTTTTGACCTCGTCTTCTCCCAGCATTTTGTGGGTGGCTGGTTTGTTCAGGACGGGTGTGGGATTAATTTCCGGATGCTAATGAATCATTCATGATGATATTTCTTTATAGGTTTTATAGAGAGATAGAATTGTTTTTCAAGTCGAAGGCCCTCTTTCTAGCGCCAAACTGTTGACGTTGAAAATTATATAGGCAAAGATTCAAGCCAACTTAAGGGAATAATGGAGATTTGATTGATAATGAAAGATCATAACATGTTTGATACAATGATTTCATCATCTTTTCTCAGGAGATATTTGAAATATGACAAAATTTAGAAGGGATTGTAATATGAAATCAAATGTTCTTGTCTCCTCCCCGTGCTCTTCTTCTCTTTCTCCCTTTATAGGGGAAGATCCTGCATGCACTTGTCATTCACATGTCTTGTCAGCTACAGTGCTGAGTTGAGAAGGTAAATTCATTGGCACGTTTGGATTGGTTAAAAAACTCGGTTTGTCAGGTCATTATGAGTTAATCTCATAAGTGATCCCCAATAATTAATGAATTACTTAAGGAAGTAAGCTAAAGTATTTCATTGGTGTGAATAGTGGGCTCTGATGTAAGGTCTGTCAACTGTCGCGATTTTGTGGATAATTTGTACAAATTGTAATAAATCTATAATCATTATGCTTCCTTAAGCCTCGATTAACTACATGACTGAGCTGACCTTACATTCCCGAACTCACACTAGCACGGGCTTACCTTACACATTGAGCCGTATTTGGTCGACCTCTGAGGTTGGTCATAAACAATATTAATTGTTTGACTTTGATTTAAATTAAAATCTGATTTTAATCTGAAAACTTTGAATTTACTTAAATTTGTATATATCTATTTAAGTAAATTTACACGAGATAAAAAATATTATAATTTAAAAAAAAAAAAACGTTTGCGGAAGTTTGATTATGAGCTTGTTTGATACACATTATTTCTGAAGAATACATTTAAGAATAGTAAATTGATAGAGAATGTGTGGTTAAAAAATAAAGAAATTTTTTGAATTTATGTGTAATATTATTTTATTAAAAATGTGTGGTTGAAAATGATAGAGAAAAATGAATTTTGAAAATAATGTGTAAGAGTATCTCCAAGAGACTCTTTAAACATGATATGCTCTCCATTTTAAAGAGTCAACATTTAAAATCATGCTTCAATAGACTCTTTAAATTAACATTTTAATTTAGAGAGTGTGTTTGACTCTCCAAACCCACTCTCTATAATTAAATCAATTCAAAACGTTTTAATTTTTAATGTACGAAAGTAATAAAATAATATAAAGAAAAATTAGTTAAAATAAAAGATAAAGAAAATTAATAAATATTTTTTGGGATTAGTAAAATTAAGCGTTAAATATAAAGAGGTGGTTGGAATACTTTAAAATTCCAACTCTCTAAATTTATTTATAGATGCTTTCTAAATGATACGATATACTCTTTAAAAATAAAGAATTTATGCTCTAGGTATATTAAATAATAATTTTTTTATTATTGACTTCCAAATAATTTGAGTTATAATTCAATTTCCGTGAAATCTGTACCGAGAAAATGGCAAACAATGTCTGTTTTCACCATCTCCCCCCAAAACTCCGATCTTCCATCTCCTCTTTCCGCAACCTACCATTCCCTTCTTCTCCATTCACAAGAAGAAGAATATTGAAATTCCCAATTAGCCCTTCTCTACGCACACATACTGTATCAGCAGCCATTCACATTCACAGCGCAGCGAAGTGAACCCTGCTGCAGAACAAGCTAGCTGAACCCCAGCAAAATAACTCTTCTGACCTCCACGGCTATTTCGAAAAAGTCAAACTCTGCAATCGCAACTCTGTAATGTTCAAATGCCCCCATTCATTTACTTGCATTTGCGCACACATTCTATAATTCCACTGTATTCTTAATTGTCGGGTTCATTGCAGGAGAAGCAGTGTGAGTTTATCCCTTTTGTACTTGAGAAACGAATTGTGGGTTATGTTCATAATAGGTAACGATGCCGTTTGCACATCATTCTTCTATTTGTTTATTAATTAAACTGTCAATCTTTTCTATTCTAGTGTTTATCGATCAATATAACATATATATGCTTGACTCGGACAGTCTCATTTCCAGTTTAGTATTCAAATAGAGGCAATATTATTTGGGTTCAAAATTTAATTTCCATTGAATTCCTTCGTAATTTGTGATTCCCTAGTGCGCTAATACTTTACCATCAAGTACTTGATTTCATAGATGGTGTAAGAAAGTAGAACTCACCTTAAAACTGGCTTAACCGGATTGTAAGGGAGAGTTCCCAAGAGCTTATGTGGCCACAAGGCAGGAGTTACACGAGCAATCAGGGATACAATTAGGTTGTTACAAATGGCTATCCTCATGCCAATTTTATGTTTTGGGGCTAACCGTTGGATTTTGTAAGCAATAACAGAGAAGTGAAAGTGAGATATTAACACAAGGATTTAACATGGCTACGTCCACACGGAGTGACGTGGAAATATTTTATTCATTAGGAATAAGAGGATTACATCATTAGTATATATACTAACCCCAGCCTAGTCCATACAAGACTTTAGGGCCTTACAAGAAAATACCCTGACTCCACTCCTCTCTGGCATCGGCCTATTCTTCCAGTAAACCCGTGTTCTACTCTATATGAGCCACGCACACAACACTAACTATAAAATAGACCGTTAGAATTTGGACTACAGGTCAAGAACCTCATAACTGATTGGGAAGTTTATGCATTAATTTCTTTCTGAGCCTAAAAATGCAATTGTGGATTTGTAAAATTTGTTTGTGAGTCCAGCTTGAATGGAATTCTTTGTTTGATTTTCACAAAATGTCTTCATTTATTTCTTTGATTGATATGGTTACTTTTTGATGTCATCTGCAGATTTGCTGACAATTTGAGGAGGTTTGAAGATGTAATTGTTCTCCCTGATGACACTAGTTACGGTGGCAATTTTGGATGCTACATCACATTACATCCGAAGATAAGGACAATCGAGGATAGAACTAGAGCTCTTGAAGATGTAATCATGTGCTTGGGTGAAGAACTTGTTCCAGGTATACGAAATGAGGTACTTATTTTGATCACTGACTAATGTAATTTCTTGGTTGTCACTCTTGATGGTCCTATCAGAGTTTTTGTTGGTTGCTAGTCGCATGAACCATGTCCTTTTATCTGATGACTTGATTTACTTTCACCGTAAACAGCTATATCCTGTCACATCTTCTTTTGGGGTGCCAGAATATTTTTCTCTGGAACGTGCAGCTGCACCATATTTTGGAATAAAGGTGACTCTCCTCCATGACAATATCATAATTTACTTTCTGTAGGGTTCTGGGGTGGCAAGGATTATATGATTATGATCACCATTTTGTAATGTAAGGAAATTTAAGTAATGTCATTGATGGTTATTCGTTGATGCTGCTGTCTTTGGCACAATTAGATATGAATGTTTGTATTTGACTAATTCCTATCTCCATACTTATTGTTTCAATCTACAAAAGCAGAGGAAGAAAAAATCTAATGGAAATTTAAGGTTCTGATACTTTATTTCAGGCAAACAGTATCACTTCGGCTTTGCAAATCTTATTGATTACCCCATGCATTTTTTAAATAGATAAGTCGAAACTTGTGGTTTTGAAACACTCGCAAATTATCTCTAAACCAGCAAAACTTTTGCAAACCACACGGACATAATGTGAAGGATTTGTGGGTTCATTTTGCAGGGTTTTTAAAACCAAGAATGGGTGATTAGTCTATTACAAAATGATCGGGGTGTCAGTAAGATTTGCGAACTACAATGGGCTAATTTGCATTTTCCATTTTTCTTGGGTTGAAGACTATTAGATTGGGTAGGTGCATTTGTTGCTAGTAAATGAAATCTACTGTATTGTGCATTTATAATTTGATGGTACACATGTGATGGTAGGCTTATGGAGTTCATATGAATGGCTATGTTGAAAGAGATGGGCAGAAGTATCTATGGATAGGGAAGAGAAGTGAAGTAAAACCCACCTACCCTGGCATGCTTGATCATCTAGTTGCCGGAGGGCTGGTACGTGACGACCTTTTACATTATGTTTTCTTTCTGATTTTTGGATATATAAATGTAAGATCTTAATGATGTTAGGAGGATTGATCTTTTCGTTCTTGCGTTTAAACTTTTGGCATACATTTCTCAGTGGTTCCTAATGATATGCTAACTATGTATTTTGCTCATTTGGAAAACTAGTTCTTAGATCCTCTTTTCTCATACTGATACCTAAAAGGCACGTGCTCTTACTACTCCCCATATAGACATTTCGTTGGTAACATCCTAGAAAGTTATTTTTTTGATTTTTCACGAATAAATTCACAGCCGCATGGGATCTCTTGTGGAGAGAATGTAGTGAAGGAATGTGAAGAGGAAGCAGGGATACCTAGACTGATTTCTAGTGGGTAAGTTTTTTAATTCATCATATTTGTTGTCCCACTGTAGTAACAGACAGAATTAAACCTTTACAAAGAAAAACATAGGTCTTTTGTTGCCAAAAGACTATGTCATCACCTGTTCTTTGTTATTGATCATCTTCCTGGCCCTGGAGGAATTATTACTTAAACATGCCAGATGTTTTATTATACTCAGAGCTACAGCAGTTGGAGCTGTTTCCTACATGGATATTGATGGATATAGATTAAAGAGAGATGTTCTCTTTTGTTACGATCTAAAGCTTCCAGAAGACTTTATCCCAAAGAATGAGGGTAAGGCCATCAATATCCTTAACCTCTGTGCCCCAGAAATAATAGTAATAAAAAAGACTTAACAAGACATGAGCTAGTTACTTTAGATTCTAATATGGATCCGATAATAAAAGTTTGATCAATATTTTAGAAACTTCATCTCCTCAATTAATTAGTTATTCTCAGTTAATATTATAGCAGCTACAGTTTCTTTTGAAGCTTCTCAATATATATTCTCTTGTGCATGGCAGATGGAGAGGTGGAAAGCTTTAAACTAGTTCCCGTGACAGATGTTGCAAATATAATAAGGAGGACTCAGTTTTTCAAAGCAAATTGCAATCTTGTCATTATCGATTTCTTGTTTCGCCATGGGTATGATATCATTGCATAATCTTTCACGTGGTTTCAATTCAAAGTGATGCTCAAGTAAAATAGAACTATAGAATGTAGTTTATTCTATTAATCATATACTTGTTTTTCTGCTATTATATTTACTAGTTCATTATTGATGGAAAATATTGCTTATGTGCCTCCTAGCACTTGCTCCCATCCTCATACTTGAATATCAATCTAATAGTGCATCAAAACATTTAAATGTCACAATAGAAAACGTGCGTGTTTTCAGATGCCATAACAATATTAAGTCTTGTACTGTGGTTGGAGTGCAATTTTACATACATTATATCTGTTATATGGTACTTATCATAATCTCAAATAGAACTATGCTTGGACATTGGATGCCACTGCAATAATTGAAATCCATAAAACATTCTTTCTTATCATTCTTAATTTTCATTAAATCTCAATTTTGTTCATGCATATCATATAACCTCACGTCATATTTTCCCCACGTAATTATTGGTTAAATTCATCTATAACCGAGGGCATTGTTGGACCATAAAATCAATGCACAAGTCTCAAAATACTGTTTTAGGACTGCAGACTAAACTCTACCCATGGGTCTTGATGCTTTGCCTTTTTGCTAGATAAGGTATTAACACCAAACCCTGAGTATCAGTATTCTGCAAATCTACACCTTGTATTGGTTTGTTTTGTGGGCTTTAATGTATGTAAAAATATTCCTGTCACCTCCAAACTTTAAATGCTGAATCGAGGGGTAAATAAGCAAAAAGTTGGTGGGCTATTTGAGCTTGTTGAACCCATTCCCAAATACTATAATCTTTAGCTCACTAGCATAATCAATTTACATGTATATATATTATACTTGCTATTATAATATATTTGGTTCTTATTGAACTTCTTTCTTAGTTTGATTTAGTACGATTTATATTATGGTTCATATTGAACTTCTTAGTTTGATTTAGTACGATTATCTGCCTCGTTTGATATATGTCAACAAGTGGATGTGGTACCAATTGAGGGTAAAATGAGTGAAGGAAACCTTGATTAGTTGAGGCACGTGTTGCATAGACCTGAAGAAGTTTCCATTGATGCAAAGCAATAGAATATGTTAAAAAGTGAGAGACCAAATTATAATGTTGTTATAAAGGTTTTAAGTTGCATGTTTCAATAGATGTATCCTATGATGCTCGGACTCTTTAGCTTGGATGACTTAGCTGTGTCGTCGTGCTCGACACGATATTGGTGTGAGTATGAATCTCATATCGGATCCTTCAATTAGATGCGTTAAAAACATGGAAGGAAGATTGCCATGGGAGGAAGCGGAAGTTGTAGGGAGAGAGAGTGGGCTCACGGTTTACAAACAATAAAATTGATTTTGAATAATAAAACAAAGATTTTGAAGGCATGGAACCAAGCCCATTTAATGTACAATCCCTAAAAAAATACATCTAAAATTATTAGTATATAATATTCTAAAACCATTTATATTTGTAAGACATACCAACATACTCGTGTCCAAATTTCGGATCCTTTCCAGTCATATTCCTGTATCCTAAGTTTTAGAAGCAAAATGATCCAACTCCTAGATATGTACCCGTACTCGAGTCATGGCAACATATGATGTATCATTGGCTTAATATGGTGTTGTGAAAAAGAATTTATGTACCCAACCTTAAATTTTTTAGGAATAACACATTTATTAGGGATAAGGCTCTGTTTGTTATGTTCTAACCTTCAATTAATTGTAGAAAGGAAAGGGTTTATCCCTCAAAGATCAACATAGCTCCAACAAAATGTTCTAGTACTTCTACTATAAAATTCATCGTGGTGAGTTGGCATGTGCTTTTTGGAGGACGGTGGCACTAAATTTCGAACTCGAACACATAACAAAATTTTGCAAATTTGTTTGACAAAAAGAATATGACTTGCTCTGATACCAAATTAACGTAGAACACAATCGAACAAGAACGAGATTGAGAAAAGAAAGAAGAAGAGAGATGAGAGAGAATAAGAGGAAGATGATAGATAGAATTTAGGAGGTAAAATAAGTTTATATTCAATATCATAGACTATCTATTACAATCCATAAACGCTTTTAGTTAATAACAACTAATAAAACCTAATTATGTTACCTAAAATAAGTATCCAATTTGGAAAGTATTCCATATAATATATCTTCTTGGATTCTCATCAGTTTTCCTATGGTTGAAGAGAATTTTTTATGGATAAGTTGTTAAACTTGATGTTTGAAATAACTTGTGATAATATGTTCAAAACAATTATTTGATTGGAATACAGTTAATACATGGGTCATTATGAAATTATATATATCAAAGAATTGTCATTCTTCCTTTTTGCTTGGTCTAACGTCATGGAATATCTGAACTCTATTAATTTCCTGGACAGCTTTATTAATCTTCTGCCTATTTGAAAAGGAATATTAGTTCTGCATCGTCTGTATTTTAGTCTATTTAGATTGCAGTTGCTGCTATTTCAATAGAAAACACCGCTATGCTACTTTCTTCAAGAGAATTAAGTGATAAAAGAGAAAGGGTATTGTAGATACTCAAGTAATTTGTGATTATAATAATATTCTTGTAAAACATCTTTTGTTCACTTATCAATTCGTGGTCCTGTCCTTACAGTTTCATAACTAAAAGCTAGATAGGATACTTTTGTATATGTGCAGGAACAATCATCATAATTCAGTTAAAAAGCGACCACTTTTGAAATTATTGATCAATAGATTATCATTCTTTTGGTTGGTGTTGTTTTGTATGTGAAGGAAAAAACCGTCAGAATCAGTGATATAAATGGGTTTACTTGGATGGTCTCTTTGTATTTCCATCAAGTACATATAAACCCTTCAATCGTTTATGCCTATGTTTGGGGCGCATGTTTATAACCACTCATCCACCATTCATTTTTATCTACTTATAATTTAAGCCGTTTCTAAACACTTCCCAAACATGCTCAAAGTATATATAGAAATTGGAGAATTGTGTACGTTTTTTCTGTTTAGTTGGTTTAATTAGATGAACTATATGCTGGTAGCAATATACATGACTGCCGTGGTCAAGATCTGCAGTCTGCATATTACAGGAGTAAAGAACAGCTTCATATTTTATCTTCCAATTCTCTGCAGGTATATTAAGCCAGAAGATTTAGGATATTTGAAGTTACTGCAGAGTCTAAGAAGTGGAGATTGCTCCTGAATGTAATTCATTTGTGAAGCTTGAGATTTGGTGCTGATCAGGTACTGTGCATGCGGTTTTTGGCAAGAAAGAAATATCAGGAATGCTAAATTATTTCATTTTTGCTTGGATTAAATATAAAATAATACAAGACCACGTCCTAAAACTAAGGCGCAAATATGTTCCATAAATAGCCAACCGAACTATTTGCAACTATCTTTCATTACAATCCTGGAATAAGTAAATATAGCAAAATCATAAATCTGAAAACGTAACATTTTTTTCTCTCTCTTTTTTTTTTTTTTTTCAACCAAGCATTTTCTAATAAAATAATATTACCCGTGAATTCAAATTTTTTTCTTTTTTAACCAAATATTCTTAAAAAAATCACTGTTTTTCTTCCAAATTTTGATTTTAATGGTGCCCAAACAAGAAGTTAAAAATAAGATACATGAGTTCATAACTGCTGTACATTATAAAAATGTAATAGGTCTAAATTGTGTAATCATTTCAGGATTATCCACTTTGGGTATGCAGGTAAGTACGTACGTCTTGTTGAGTCCAAGAATCGCTATGCCTTGTTTTGTGTTCCTTTTTTTTTTAGGATAAACTTGGTGAAATGTGATTTTTTTGGAAATATGTGTAGTTATAAAGTAAAGAAGTTTTAGAGCCCGTTTGAGCCACATTTTTTCTTCATTATAATAAAAAATATGACCGTTATCCATCACATCAACATTAAAATTCAAACTTTCTATCTCTTGTGTGG
>CAIGRF010231699.1:20612-46351 GCA_903798235.1 Fraxinus ornus | reverse complement strand
AACAATTTTTGTCAAAAACTTTCCCAATTTACCCTCATTTAATTATCAACAACCAATAGCAAATTATTATTAAAAGTAATAAAAAAAAATAAGGGTATATTAGTGAATGAACCAAACAAAACTATATAATTGAGACAAGACAATAAAAAAAGTCGGCCAATATAAATGGGACGGACGGGGGTATGTACAATTCTCTCTCAAAATACCTGTGTCCAATTTACGTGCAATGAACTTTCAATGTTTTATATAAAGAGTGAAAATAATGATCAACTAAAAAATCTAAATACGACAAATTTATTTCGATCGACACAAAATTTACTTTGTGATGTTTGGCAACAGTACTAAAGTTGCAATAAGTGCAACATATACTAAACCCGATGCACAGAGTTTTGTGGGCTTACATTGCTACGGCCCCCAATAGGGGGTCGCCATTTGACAATTTTGGACACCATTTTGTACCACATTTTGTACACCAAGAATTATCCATGTTCTAAACAAGGAACAAAAAAGGCATAAAAAGGAATTTAATTCCTTTCTTTAATGGGTTCACAGCCTTTATTTACAAGCCATTGGCTCTTAAATATGCTATATAAAGGTCATCTCACAGACCAACAACTCTCACTGTCTCTTTATTTACCTCCAATCATTTGCAGGAACTGTTCTTGATTGTTAGCCTTTTCATTTCTTTGCTTGTTTTGTATATTATTGATATGTTTATTTATTTAAAACTAATTTTCACCAACCCTTCTTGTGTATGCCAAATTCAAAATGTTTGATGCGTTTACCATAAACGGGTGACCGATAGATTTGAAAAAAATGTGTTTTTCTTTCTTTGATACCATGTTGAATGAGCTCGTCCGGAGAAGGAAACAATTCATAGTTTAAGGGATAAGAGTGAGTTAAAGCCTTATTTTGTTTTGTTTAATATTTGGATACTTGAAAGTCGAAAAATGTTTGATAAGTAGAATTAAGATTGGACATAATGAAAGAAGGGAAAGTGCAATAACGAAAAATCTTGTCAAGTTATGACGTTTGGCACACCAAACTTGTCGTTCATGTTTTCAATTACATCTATTAATAACATCTAAATATTATGGTTTAGCACACAAAAACCCTTGAGTTGGATAGAATATTGTTCCAAACGAATCAACATTCCTAATTTTGCACAATTATTTAATTTTGGATCCTTTTTGGATATTAGTTAGACAACTAACGTAAGGATTAGACGATGACTAACTACAATTAAAAGTCGAGGGAGAGAACAAGAAGATGACGCACGTAAAGAAATAATGGCATTGATCAAGTCGACTTCACCAAACAAGTGGAATTGTTGGAGTCCTGACTATTCTGCCTTGGTTATACGTGCTAAATTTGTTGTCTTTTTGCTAAGGTGTAAGGCTGGACGAAAATTTTCGAATCGAATTGGACCCAAATCGAACTGAATCGAATCGAGCGATTCTTCTTAAATTAAATACTCGAACGGATATGTGAATTGAGAACCAACGAGTTTGATTCAGTTCTCAATTCTAGACCAAGAACTGAATAATCAAATAAGAATCGAATCTCCCTAATTTTTTAATTTTTTAAAATTTTAAATAAGTCAAATTATTTTATTTTTTAAAATAAATTTGTTAATTAATTAATTTAGTCCAAACCCAAAATATGATTTTATTATTTCTAATTTTCAGTCAAGCCCAACTTAATCAAATTGGCCTAAGTTTTATCAAAATCTCTTATTCTACCATAGTGTCGTTTCTGTTATTTTATTATTGTGAACTCGTCATTTTTCTCTTTTTGTAATTTTAACGGTCAAATCTATGAAAAATTCAACAAAGACATATGCAAAAGATATCACGAGATTGAAACACGTAACATATAAGAACAATGCTGGCAATAGCGCACATCCTATATGAAATCATGACACAACACACAAAAATCTTGAAAAACAACTACCGATGTTTCATGGGAGTAGTTTCTCGATTTTCATGCGTCTAGTTTCACTTCGTTCAATAATACTATAACAAATGTTTTTTTTTACCAAAACCCTAGTTAACTTAATATTGTAGAAAAATCATCTACGATCCCACTTTTGACGGCCTCTTGACCATTCCACATATTCTCTTGCACTTTATGTAATGTGTAGTCTCCATTGACTGGCTTTTGATCATCGAATTTGCACGTCAATTATTATTATTTTATTATTATTAAAAACAAAAAATAATACACTAATTCACTTGGATGCTTAACAAGTTGAAAAGTTGTAAAATTCAGAAGAATAAAGGCAACTATTAAATATGTTCTAAACAAGGAACAAAAAAGGCATAAAAAGGAATATAATTCCTTTCTTTAATGGGTTCAAAGCCTTTTTTTACAAGCCATTGGCCCTTAAAATATGCTATATAAAGGCCATCTGGCAGACCAATAGCTCTCATTATTTCTTTATTTACCTCCAATCATTTGCAGAAACTGTTCTTGAATGAAAATTTTCAGCAGGTGAAAACTTTAGCCTTTCATTTCATTGCTTGTTTTGTATATTATTGATATGTTTATTTATTTAAAATTAAATTTCATCAACCCTTCTTGTCTATGCCACATTCAGAATGTTTGATGCGTTTACCATAAATGGGTGACAGATAGATTTGAAAAAAATGTGTTTTTCTTGCTCAGATACAGCTCGTCCAGAAAAGGAAACAATTCATAGTTTAAGGGATAAGAGTGAGTTAAAGCCTTATTTTGTTTTGTTTAATATTTGGATATTTGAAAGTCAAAAAATGTTTGATACATAGAATTAATGTTTGAAAGTCAAAAAATGTTTGATACATAGAAACGTGTAATAAATTTGTCAACTATCTGTTGGGTTTTGATACACAATAAATTCGAGCGATGATTTAAAACAGTTCACGAAATTTTATCGACACCATAGACTTGGCTCGACTCGAATACTACCGACACTTTTGGAAGGCCCACGTTGGAGATGGATTGATAGTTTTATTAATATGGGGCTTTGGTTTGTTGTTAGGCCCATTTAATGGTATTAAGTTAGCCCTTATTTTTTAGTCCAATTCTTGTGACCTAATCCATTATACATATACCCAACTCCCCTAATTCTATTAGTGTGGTACACAATCGAGAGAAGAGAAAAGAGAGAGCCGTTTCTTGTGACTTGGTGTCCATTGCTTTCTTCTTGTTTTCTTCATTTCTTAGTGGTCTCTTGCATCCACCCCTTACTAATCTTTTGTGGGTTAGAGAAAAGAAGAGTATCTTGGAAAAACCAAGTGGAGGTAGTGTTTGAAAAAAGCTTGAAGCCGTGTGGTGTCGATTGTAGTTTTTCTGAGCCCGAAAATTGATTCGATTGGAGGCCAATAATCTCACACTATCTTGTCATGTGGTGATGTTTGACCGTTGGTGGACCAAACTTGTCATTCATGCTTTCAATGACATCTATAATTAATAACATCTAAATATTTTGATCTTGCACACAAAAACCCTTGCGTTGGATAGAATATTGTTCCAAACGAATAGATATACCTGATTTTGCACAATTATTTATTTTTGGATAGTTTTAGGATATTAGTTAGACGACTAATGCAAGGATGAGCCAATGACTAGCTACAATTAAAAGTTGAGGGAGAGAACAAGAAGATGACACACATCAAGAAATAATGACATTGATCAATATTATAAGTAGCACATCATTTCCCGCCAAGCTATAATTAATTGAGTTGTTATTTCTTTGTATGATTTTTAAGACTAGGCTCTAGATGGGATTTGTCTTGTCTTGGTACGTAATATTAAACAGACAGTACAGTATACAATATTTTATTTTCTTTATTCTTCTTTACTGGCATCCAATACTCTCTAGTTCTATTGTTGGAGTCGTGAATATTCTGCCTTGGTTATATGTGCTAAATTTGTTAAATCCTTTTGCTGAGGTGCTGATTTGAAGGTTTGCTTAGGAAGAATGGATCATAGATCATATGTCTCTGGATCAAACTTGAGTTGGTTTTAAGACAAAATGTTTGCTTTTATAAATTCAGGGTTTAGGGATGTAAATCGACCCCGAACCAGTCTTGCCTTACGCGTGGTTTATAACTTTTTAGGAAATTTCCAGACTTAAAATTTCTTCGAAGTTGAAGCTTGAAAGTAGAAAAAAGAGAGTAAATCAGAACTCAGAATCATTCTTTATTAGAACACTCTTACAACACACAAATAGTAGTCTAGACCTCACAAGAGACCTATGTATCTTAAGACATCAATATTCTTCTTAGTACATCATGAACGATGAGGAATTAATTAAGTACGAGTCTGGTACACAGTACTCGATATGACACAACAATATTACAAGCTAGGTTATAAATTTCATTCATTGCAGCAGCTATACATATAGTACTTGTCCATTGGGCGGTGACACTCGGTGCAAATAACCATCTCTGGGATGTCTCCATCAATACCGGGAAGAATAAGGCGATTACAATGCTCGGGAGTGTGATGTCCTTGAAAGTAATCAACGAGTGCTGGGACAAAGCCCTTTTCCTTTGCTTCCTCCTTCCACGACGAAAAATCGTCTAGGCTCGTTAGAAACATATCGCCTCTGGCTCTAGCTGTTTGAGGCGATGAACCTCTACATATCAGAGCCCACTTATCACTACCATTATATGTAAGAAGCGTCAACGCCTCTTGAAGTATTTGATCGTCTTTAACAGTCCTGCCTCGATGAATCTTCGAGTGCATCATGCTTTCCAGTCTTGTCCAAAAGTACCAAACAGTTGTAATTTCAGTCCAAAATCGACTATATTTGTTCTCGTCTATTGTTTTGTTGATCCTCTCAACTTTCTCCCTGCTGCCATTTTTTCCCACATAAACCAATTCTAATATTATGTCTGCATCTTTTGCAACATTCTTTGCTGTGGTTGTAAATCTTCGGATCCACTCAATGTCTTCTCCTCCATACAAACAGATGTACTTATTGGCGTTAATCTAACATAATGGAAATAAAGATTAGTATACACTCTCCGAATAAACCATAAAAATAAATAAATCAAATTGTTACCGATTCCAATAAAAATCGATCAATGCCATCAACGATAAGCGGAAGTGCCCAAGTCTCGTCCTTCCATAACGCTTCCTCTTTCTCGTTAGTGAATGGATAGGCCATATTACCCCATATCCACACTATATGGAACGCATTTTGGCTTACTACTTTACCTTGTGGATCCAATGCAACAAGAATCGGTTTCTTTACGTAATGCCACACTTCTTTGATGTACCTTGCAACGGCCTCTTCTAGCAGGTTCGGATGATTTAGTGTGTACCATGGCATGATCGACCGCAGCTGATGAAACTTTTTATCATGTCCTTCGTTCCATGAAATTGACCTATCCACAATTGGGAGCCACACAATTTCGTATTGGAACTCCGACTTAGTTCTTGATTCTTTATAAACATTACCAAGTATGTGAATCTCATCATCAGAGATGTCGAGATCTGATATTAGTAACAAGACTGTTTTCCCTATAAGCGCTTCAACTCCATGCTGTTCACATCAAATTAAGTCAAAATACTTGTTTCTCACAAAATATAACCGAGATTGGAACAAAAATATAAGCATAATTGAGATACCTTTGTCTTTGTAGAACCATTTTCAAGTGGCAACTGATCATCCTTGAGGTAGATTAAGTGTGCGAGTGTCTTGTGGTTGTCGATATGGGGTGTTGTCTCAAATAGACGAACAAGCTTATGAAAGTATTCTTCGTGCGTCCTTTCATCTGCATTTCATCTCAAGCTCTAATAAATCACAATGGTCATATTTTATACGCAATGCTTGAAAGTTAGATGATAATGATTGTGCAAACATCGAATTTTGTTATAATTTTCTTGTTCGATATATAATTTCTCACCTATGCGTTGATAGCAGAGAGTGAGTTGCTTCTTGAGGTGGTCATGTATGCTTGACAGCTTGTTGCCTAGGCTAGCGAGTTCCCATGTCTCTGCAGCTAATGCACTCATCCTGAAAATCAACAAAATTTAGACTCAATTTGTGTCTCAGGTAGGCAAGAATTTAACTGATGTGTTAATATGATTTGTCTTACTCGTGATTCATGCCTAAAAGGCGCGTAACATGTGATCCAGAGGCAACCAGGCTTTGAATGATCCAGTAAACCGCAGTGGGAATATAAGCCAATGCAGTTGACTTAGGTGGCTCGTCATCAAAAATGTACTCAGCCGGAAGATCCCTGAACTCACAAATGCACTTTGTTAAATCCAACGCGGCTTTTACAAGATCATTTATCGTGTCAAATTGGGATTTCAGCGAACTTGATTGGTCTATGATGTCTGAGACTCGTTTAAGGTAAGCTACCGACTTGGCAAGTTGATTCGTTTCAAAAACTAAGGCAACAAGCCAGAATTCTCCGTACTTCAAGGCAAATGATGCTATTGATATCACTGCCTTTGTGTCCCACGTATAGCTCGAAAGCTGATTGAGTATAGCCACTGTTGTTTTATGCGCATTTGCCCCTGAGCACTTGTATGACAACTGCTTACACGTAAACAAAACTAAGTACTTACTTAACAGTGAAAACAGAACTGCTTAAAAATGGGCCGAGATTAACCTCGCAAGATACTTTCTGTATTACAAAAGCAAATGCTCCATCGATTTCATCATAGTTCAACAATGCATCCTTTTCGTCAAGTATATTTTTGTGCTGGTGGTGAGAACCCTGAACATGATATCAGAACAAGTAAATTAACCAAAAAAAGGCTTAAATCAGCGAACAAAATACAGCAAAATTGAGCATACATTTATAACGCGATCAATGCCCGGAAAAACGCGATCAAGAATATCCTCCGCGACGCGGAGAATGGGATCGACATCAACCAGATAACCAGAAGGAGCATGAGTAGCATGAACTTCATGCATTATTGCACTATCATCGGATAACAAGCTATTTCTGCGGTTAGGCATTGTTATTTTCTTAGTCCTAGCTGGTTGAGACACATTTGCCATTAGTTTCTCCATTTTTTTGTGGGGTGGGGGTGCGGACTAATAAAGGTTAAATAATCTGGTTTTTATGGTTTCTTAAGTATACAATGACAGTTATTTATAGTGACGACGGAAGAGTAACGGAAATAGGGAATAAAGCCCCGTTGGAACAAGTTCCTTGCTTGTTAGGAGTGTAAACTACTAAAAGATTTAAAGCCATTTTTATTTGGATAAGGAAATTCTAATGTGGTCCCTTATCCAATTTTTTTTCCTTTTTTGATTACACAATGTAGGGCATCGATTTTCCATTATTGGATTTGACACGACAATAGAATGGAAAATATTTCAACTTCTCTTTCCTTTTAGTACTGAAATTCGACGATATGATTCACTTTAGTTTCTACATTATGTTGCATAGTCACAATTATCTAAACAAGAGTTTCGTTCGTACTTTATAAAAGTTGATAATAATTTATCATTACTTTACAATTTTTTCCTAATATTCATTTTTTATTTTTACAAGCAAGTTATCAATCTAACAACGGTCAACTAGACAAACGAGAATATGACATAAATGTTGACATAAAAAAACTCTAATCGCAATACGAACTTCGATCGTTGAACGAAATAATTTAATTAAAGTAAAATTATAAACCTAGTTATTCAATTGTGGGAAAATCAAATGATCCACTCGAAATTGTGAAATAAATTATGTGACTCCAAATTTTTATACACATATAAGGAATCAAAATAATAATATAAAATAATAAAGACGAAAAGAAAAAGAGAAAAAGAAATAAAAGGTATAAAGCGCGTGACACCTCTTAGTAATTCTGAGTAATGAATTATCATAAGATTTGTTTATTTAAAGGTTGTTTACATGATTTCTTACGTTGGACGATGCTCACGTAAGCAAGCTCACCTCAGCTCAACTGTTTTGGAATCTGTACTTTACGTGCATGGAAATTGGGGAGGTGTTTGATGGATATTATTGATGAATGAATATATTTTAAATAGTGATATGATGAGAAATATATGGTTAAAAAGTGTTGACCCCGAAAAATGGCTCATACACGTGGTCAACAGAATAAGTCTTCAAGTTAGCCCTTCCCTGCACACGTAGCACGGCGTCAGTCACCCGTGACTTTTCTTGTAGGGGTTGAGAGCGGCCACGAGCACTCTGACGATCAAGTCAGTTTAGATTCAACCGAAAAATAGTTCGTCGACGGTGACACTCGCCGGGAAGTGGTTGATATAAATGTATGCTAATAGATAAATGTATGCTAATAGGGTGTCAATATGTGAGGGAGAGAAAATGATACCAAGTTTACCATATAGTTGGAGTCAAAAATGGGATTTGAATCCTTATTCAGGCACAATGAGGTAGTATTTTTACTAAGGATAGGAAGAGGAGAGCCGCTAGATGAGGGGACACGTGTTATCGGATCCTCAGGGCTCGTCCCTCCTAGGTGTCAACCTGTCTTTCCATAGGTTGGCTGACATTGAATGTTTCTGGCAAAAGTAGCTAAATTGATCGTTTGGGTCCTGCCACACGCCCCATCAGTCAGATATTTGACTTTGGAAAGATTATTTGTAAGAGATCTTTGCAGGGGCGAGGCGAAGCAGGTGTAGAATTGTAGAAGCGGAGTATGGGCCTTTGCATCCGCATTATATTGCAGATGAGTTCAGTTTCTTCGCTAGTGGCTGTTCAGTTCGTTCCCACGCAATCGCTTTGACTTATGTAATCAGTTCGTCTCATGCGCAATCGAGACCGGTCAACACGTGACTCGGTGCAGGCTACCTCCTGCTGACACGTGGCGGATGAGGTGGCGGGTCTAACAGGCCCGTAACAGTAGTCCCGCAAGTCCTTGTACGGGTATTAATATAGTGTAGGGACTTTTAATTCGTAGGGTTGGAGCGCATGGGGAGAGCATGGAAGGTAGGTGGTTGAGCGACGATGGGGACCTTACTAAGTATTGAGGCGAGGCAAAGATATGGCATCGCCGAAGCAAAGGAAGAGACTTGGGATCTTTGCAGTGTTTCCCTTGGAACGATTGAGGCGATATGGGTTGGCAACTCTGCGGAGAACTGTTGCAACGCGAAGTTCTGGAGCGGCCGAAGCAATAGGAGTTGGTAACTCTGGAGGGGGTTGTTGCAACATCAGATTCTGCTCTGGACGAAGTGACCTGGGTTGGCAACTCTGTGGAGAGCTGTTGCAACACAAAGTTCTGAAGTGACCGAAGAGATAGGAGTTGGCAACTCTGGAGGGAGTTGTTGCAACATCAGATTCTGCTCTGGCCGAAGTGACCTGGGTTGGCAACTCTGTGGAGAGCTGTTGCAACGCGAAGTTCTGGAGCGGCCGAAGCGATAGGAGTTGGCAACTCTGGAAGGAGTTGTTGCAACATCAGATTCTGCTCTGGCCGAAGTGACCTGGGTTGTCAACTCTGTGGAGAGCTGTTGCAATGCAAAGTTCTGAAGCGGCCGAAGCGATAGGAGTTGGCAACTCTTGAGGGAGTTGTTACAACATCAGATTCTGCTTTGGCCGAAGTGACCTGGGTTGGCAACTCTGTGGAGAGCTGTTGCAACGCGAAGTTCTGAAGCGGTCGAAGTGATAGGAGTTTTTGAAGCGTCAGCTCTGAAGAAATAGTCTTAGGTTTTGTGCCAATGATTTGAAGACTTTTCGCGTCTTCCCAAGGCAAATAAAGGAAGCGTCTGCATGCTTCCAAGACACGCTTCTTTTGCCCTAAATGGTAATGATGGTGACGGCTTCCCATCTTTCGGGACAACGCATTTGAGTAACACGTGAGCTTTACCGCTTCATGGGGATCGTTGATCTTGGTGACATTTGACTTCAACGGTGATCTTGATATCTTGGGTTTTGACGGCCCAGATGCGATTGGAATCGATCCAATGGCTGGGGTAAGTCTCAGATTGCCTATAAAAGGCCCATCACTTTTCATTTGAACCTTTTCACCTTTGTGAAAATCTCCAACTCTCTAAAAGGATCCTTGCTCTGTTCTTTGCACTTTCTTCTCCGGCGAATACTCAAAATTCCGGTCTTACCGTTCCCACGTCATACTCAACTTTCAGTAAGTTCATTTCCCGAGCTGATTTCACTTGTGCATTTTCGCTTATGATTTTAATATATTTTGTTTCCGAGGTGTGAAATATTCGAGGAGGATTGGGGCATAATAAGCCAGCTCTACCAGAGGCCTCTGTTGGAAAGGATCTTTAAGGAGATTATTGATCAGAACACTCGTTTCGTCCTCCACGGATTGATGGTGAGCCAGGGTAAGCATCTCACTTTAGCTCTTTTCACATTTCTGCTATTATCTGAGAATACTTAGCCATTTCTGATTTGTTTGCAGAGGATTTTCCAAATAAAAAGGTGCTGAGGCCTGACTTTGCCACGATATGAAAATCAGTTGTGGAGGCGAAGGCGCTGAGAGCCAGCTCGGCTATTTATAAGAAACAGTTGGAGTGTCTGCTGTCCCTCGGCAAGGTTGGACAGCAATCAGCTAGGAAGACGAGGTGGAAGAAGGAGCCTCTCTCGTGAAGAGAAAGAAAAAAACGGCCTCAACTGCGGCCTCTGCCTTCGTTTCGACTACAATAATCTCTTCTCCTCCTCCTGCTAATGTCGGGGTTACCGTGGCGGCTCCGTCAATTCCTCAGGCTATCGTGCCAATCACCGTATATTTCACGGAGGAGCCGACTAGAAAAAGGCAAAAGAGGCCTGTCGAGGCCCAGCTCAGGGAAAAGCCACTGATTTTTTGGGGAGCAAAGATGAGGATCTCTCCGAGGCAGTTTTGGAAATGCTGCCTCCCGAAACAGCCTCTGCAGCCCGGATCCATGGCAAGTACTGGACCTAAGACTGGTAAAATCATGCCATCTCATGTGAGATAGATGATCTGCTGGCTGCTAATAATGTTTGCGTGGCCAGGGCTCTAAGTAAGGGCGTCGCGGTAGAAGACCTGGTCTAAGGCCTCCGCAGAAGGAACAATGAGCTGGAGGAGAAGCTTAAAGCCTCGGAAACTTGGGAGGCCGAGGTGGCCAAGGCCAAAAAGGAGGTCAAAGAGGCAAAGGAGAAATGGGTAGTGGCTATCTCGAAGTTGGACGCGGTTGAGATCCAAGCCAACCGGCTGAAGAATGAGCTTCATGAGTCCATCTCCCAAGTGGCGACTGTAAACAAGAGGATCGATCATGCCAACGAGTATCAATGGATTGCTTCGGAGGCATTGGCAAAGGCCAACAGGGAGAAGGGAAAACTAAAAAAGCTTGCTAAGGCCCAGACCGAAGAGATCGACTTCCTTAAGGTAGAGGCAAAGATAGTCGGCAAGGCGGCGGTCCAGAATTACAAGGGCAATTTTGATAAGACGCCGGAGTATGATGACTTCGCCAACTTCTGGGCCTCCTGGGCCACCAAGGAGATGATAGCTCGCCTGCGTGAGAGGCACCCCGACCTGGACATCGAATTTCTCATAGAAGAGTTAGGTGGTCACACCGACGGTCGGCCCGTGGTCGAGGTGGAAATGGAGAAGGGGACTCCCCAGGAAGAAGAGGCCGGGGAGGAGCGGGGTGAAGCCGGGGCCGTTGTAGATTTAGATTAGAAATTTTGTAATTTTGTTTTCCATGTAAATGGCTTCGGCCCCCCTATGGTATTTCTATATTTATTTTTTCTCCAAGTGTTGTCACCTCGCTTTACTTTATTTCAAATGCAGAAGTAATTACTTCCTCTACAATCGTTTCAGGTAAACCATAGTAACTCGTTCCAAGTAATATCGCAACAGTCTAGCTTAGCCACGTAATAAAATGGAAGAAGACAAGTAATATTACATCGGCCTTGCTTAACTACTTAAAAATGGAAGAAGCCGATCAACAACCTAATTCTCCTGACGTACGAGTTCTGTTTCATCAAAGGTGGCACCCGCACTGCCTCTGACTACGCAGATTTTTTTGAGGTGACCCCTTGGGAGGAGCTCGTACCTCGGCAAGGTTGTTTGATGAATGCACTTTCTGTTTCATCAGAGATAGCACCATCACCGCCTCTTACTACGCACATTTCCTTGGAGGTGACCCTTTCGGAAAAGCTCACACCTCAGCAAAGCTGTTTGATGCGTGCACTATTTCNTTCCTTGGAGGTGACCCTTTCGGAAAAGCTCACACCTCAGCAAGGCTGTTTGATGCGTGCACTATTTCATCAGAGATGGTACCCGTACCGCCTCTGACTACGCAGATTTTCTTGGAGTTGACCCCTTTGGAGGAGTTTGCACCTCGGCAAGGTTATTTGACCAATGCACTTTCTGTTTCGTCAGAGGTGACACATGCACCACCTCTAACGACGCATATTTCCTTGGAGGTGACCCCTTTGGAGGAGCTTGTACCTCGACAAGATTGTTTGATTTATGTTGATGTAAGAACGAAGCGAACAGTGAATTCATTCATTTCATTGTCATATTTACAAGGTTACAAGCTTCCTACTGGTAGTACTTTCTCAGATGCTTGATGTTCCAGGGGTGAGACATCGTCTTCCCTCCTAGGTTTTCCATGTGTAAGTGCCAGGCCGGATCTCCTGGACTATTTTGTATGGACCCTCCCAATTCGGCCCTAAAGTCCTTGTGCCAGGATTTTTGGTTGAGGGGAAAACCTTGCGGAGCACGAGGTCACCGATGTGAAACATTCTCTTCTTTTCGTTAGCATTATAATAACGTATCATCTTACGCTGGTAGAAAGCGAGTCTAATATGAGAATCATCTCTCTTTTCTTCAAGAAAATCCAGTTCCAATCTCCTCAGTTCATCATTTGTTACTTCGTTGAAGTGTATGCGGCGAGGAGAATGAATACTGAGCTCCACCGAGCTCATCGCCTCAACCCCATAAGTTATGGAGAAAGGTGTTTCCCTAGTAGCTATTTAGCAAGTAGTCTTGATGGCCCAGAGGCCTGTGGGAGCTCGTCAACCCAGGCCCCTTTGGGGGTGTCTAGCTTCCTTTTCAGGGTGAGCTTGATGGTCTTGTTGACCACCTCGACTTGGCCATTCTCTTGGGGATGATGAGGTGAAGAGAAATGCTTTCTGATTTCGAGCTCATCACATAAGTCCCGAATTTTCCTGTTGTCGAACTGTTTGCCATTGTCTGAGATCAAGGAATGAGGTTTACCGAATTGGCATATGATGTTCTTCCAGAGAAACTTGGCAGAGTTTGCTTCAGTAATCTTGGACAGAGGCTCTGTTTCCATCCATTTGGTGAAGTAGTCAATAGCAACGATGGCGAAGCGAGCGCTTGCTCTCCCCTTAGGCAGGGGACCAATGAAATCCACACCCCATTTGGCAAATGGTCAGGGGCTAGTCACAATAGTAAGGTATTGGGAGGGCTACCTCTGCACGTTGGAAAAGCGCTGGCACCTGTCATATTTGCGCACAAATTCAATAGCATCCCTTTTCAAGGTTGGCCAGTAATACCATTGTTGTTGTATTTTGTGTGCCAAAGCAGGTCCGCCATTGTGATTTTCACAAATACCTTTGTGAACTTCTTTTAGGATGTAATTCACTTCTTCTCCCCATGTGCATCTGAGGAGAGAAGAGGAGAAGTCACGCTTATACAAATTTCCATCCTGCAGGATGAAGTGAACAGCTCTCCTCTGAAGCCTTCGCGCTTCGATTTCATCTTATGGCACAGTTTTCTCCCTTAAGTGGGCCAAGATGGGTACCACCTATGGTGGTGTACTCTCAATCCACATCAGCTCTTCACCCTTCACAATAGAGGGTTCAATCGGTGCTCAATTGGTACGACTTTGAGTAGTTCCGAGTCTTTGCTACTAGCCAATTTTGACAGTGAATCCGCATGGGAGTTCTCCTGGCGTGGCACCTGAATCAACTCGAACATTTCAAAGTCAGGTAGGAAATGCAGTACCAGCTTTAGATAGGTTTCCATGTACTTGTCTCTGGCTACAAAGTTTCCATTAACCTGATTCACCACCAACTGTGAATCACTGTTGATAATCAATCTTCTCACTTGCAATTCTCTGGCTAATCGGAGTCCAGCTATGAGGGCCTCGTATTCAGCCACATTATTGGAAGCTATGAACTCGAGCCTAACGGTGCAGTTCAGCTTATGCCCCTCTGGGCTCTCCAGTACGACACCAGCTCTGGATCATGTTTTTCCCAGTGTTCTAAAATGCGTAATGCGTTGCGATGCGTCGAGGTCAAGAATCAAGAATCACAAGCTTAAGCGTGTCAATGCGGAGAATAGGCGTCATAATGCGTTTCGTACTTTTAATATTATTTTAATTATTTTTAAGGTATTAAATATATTTTTATATAAAAAAAATTGATTTTTAATATATCATAAAAAAAAATTACAAAAAAAAAAAGGGATTAGGCGGTATAATGCGCGCCTAATCCCGCATAGGCGCGCGCATTATGCCGTATTTTTGAATCAGACGCATTTTTACCCGCATTGGCCGAATCGACGCGTTTTGGACCCGCATCGCGCCTAGGCGACGCATTTTCGCGCATTTTAGAACATGGGTTTTTCCTGAGGAGCCATCAACAAAGAGATTCCAGGTAGGAAGTTCTGTTGGCTCCATGTTCACTTCGATTTCAGGGGCCTTAGCAAATTCTACAACAAAATCAACCAGGGTTTGACCTTTGATTGCGGTCCGGGGCATGTAAGTTATATCAAATTGATCTCA
This sequence comes from Fraxinus ornus, assembly GCA_903798235.1. NCBI lineage: Eukaryota > Viridiplantae > Streptophyta > Magnoliopsida > Lamiales > Oleaceae > Fraxinus > Fraxinus ornus. The sequence goes on along the minus strand of CAIGRF010231699.1, from coordinate 31,683 downwards.
ATTTAGTAACCTTCCTGAGGCATCTGGCTTCTGCAGGACTTGCCTCAATGGAAAGTTTGTAAAAACGTAAATGCTATGGGCCGGAGATACGGCCTCAATTTTCGAAAAGCGGTGATCAAAGCAAGAGCCAATTTCTCCATGTCTGGATATCGCACTTTGGCGGGTAGTAAAGCTTTGCTTGCATAGTATACTGGCAGTTGGTGCGTCTCTTGTTCTCGTACAAGCACTGAACTGATTGAATCTTCAACCACTGCCAAGTATAGCAGCAAGGGTTCTCCTTCTTTGGGTTTGCTGAGGAGAGGTGTTCGTCCCAAGTAGTTTTTTAACACCTGGAATGGCTCTTCATATTCTGGGATCCATTGGAATTTCTTACCCCCTTTGAGGACTTTGAAGAAAGGTAGACACTTTTCAGTAGCCCTAGAGATGAAGCGATTGAGTATGGCTATTCTGCTAGTGAGCTGTTCCACTTCCTTGAGCTTTTGTGGATCTCATTTCGACCAGAGCCTTAATCTTCTTTGGGTTGGCTTTGATCCCTCTCTGATTCACTATGTAACCCAAGAATTTACCTGAAGCCATGCCAAATGCACATTTTAGAGGGTTCAGCCTCATTTGGTACCTTCTTAGTGTCTTGAAAGCTTCTCCCAGGTGTTTAATGTGCTCATCAGCTCGGAGGCTCTTCACTAACATATCATCTACATAAACTTCCATGATTTTACCAAGCTGATCAGCAAACATCTTGTTGACTAACCTTTGGTAGGTAGCCCAAGCATTCTTCAGGCCAAAGGGCATTACCTTGTAACAATATAGCCCCCTATCAGTAATGAAAGAGGTGATGTCCTCATCGCCTGGAAACATAGGAATCTGATTGTAGCCTGAATAGGCGTCCATAAAACTGAGCAGCTCGTGCCCAGCAGTTGAGTCTACTAACTGGTCGATTCGGGGGGAGTGTGAAGCTATCCTTCGGGCAAGCCTGATTGAGGTTAGAGAAATCAATGCAGACCCTCTATTTACCGTTGTGTTTCTTCACCAAAACTGGATTTGAAATCCACTTATGGTAATTGGCTTCACGAATGAAACTATTGTTGATGAGCTTATCCACTTCTTCTTTCAGGGCCTCATACCTTTCAATGTTCAACGTCCATTTCTTTTGTCTGTGTGGAGTGCAGTTCGGGTCGATTTGCAAATGGTGGCAGCTAACTCTTGGGTCTATTCCAATCATGTCGCCGTGCCTCCATGCAAAGACATCTGCATATTTCCGCAGGAAGTATTTCAGTTCTTCCTTAGCCTCTTCTTCTAGTTCTTTCTCGACTTGCAGGACCTTGAACGTATCTTGCGGGTCTACTGGGAAGGTTTCCAGCTCCTCCATTGGAGCAGTTTGGGATTTTGACTCAATCATCCTGGGATCCAGTTCTTCCAGGGATACTTCAGGTTTGGCTTCTGCCATGACAACGTCTAGCGTCGAAGGTAGCCCTTCTTCAGGGGCCTCTGACATTTCAGCATCCAGTACAATGTTGACTCGCGGTTCAAGCTTTCTCAAGAAGTTGAGATAGCACTCCCTAGATCCCATTTGATCATCCTTGACAGTGGCAATTCCCCATTCCGTTGGGAACTTCATGCAGAGGTGATGGATGTAAGTGACTGTCCATAATTCTTCAGGGTTGGTCTCCCCAAAACTCCGTGATAGGCAGATCGACGATCAAAAACTAAAAATTCCATGAAGTGGTGTGCTATCTGGGGTGGAGCCCCCATTTCAACAGCCAAAGTAATTTTACCTCTGGGAATGATGTTGTCCCCGGTGAATCCGTATGAGGGCGAGGTCATCGGTGTTAGCGCGTGATCTACTGCCATTTTATCAAAAGTAGATCCAAACAATGTTGACTGAACTGCCATTATCCACCAGTATTCATTTTAGCCCATTACGGGCCACCACGGTCCTGACTACCAGGGTGTCACGGTGTGGGAAGTGCACGCCTGTCGTATCTTCTTGGGTGAATGTAATAGGCTCCACGGTTCTGCCTCTTGAAGATTGACTTACTATATAGCTTGCCATGGGTGGACTCCTCGCCTCTCTGGTATGATTCCTCTGAGCTTTTTTTGATTCGCCTCCTACATGGGTTCCTCCGATAATAGAGTCAATTTCTCGAATGGGCCGTTGTTCGTTGGAAGCAGGTGAGTCCCTTCTGGGACACTGTTATTGCATGGTGAGTGTCGCCTCGTTTTACCTCTTCTTGGGGAGTTCCTTTACGTATTACCCTTATAGTGGTGATCTCTTGCGCTGCGTGGGTTGCGGTAGGCCTGTTTGCGTTTTTGCACTCGCTTGTGCCATGGCCGTAGTAGCGATGGAAAGCACAATAAGGTCGCAATTCTTCTTGGGGCTTATTTCTAGGCATCCCACATCGCCCTCTATTCCTAGAAGTCGAGGGTCATCTAATGTTTCTAGCTGGGTTTTCAAAGTTAGGTTCGACATTTTCATAAGCCAAAGTAGGCATTGCATTCATTGTGGTAGTGGCCAGTGGCTGTTCCGAGGTAGGGGCCACAACGTATCCAGCCTGAGTCCATTGCTGGCTAACTATTTGGGAAGTGGGTCATCTACCGATTTACCTCTGAGGGGGAGGGAGTCCTTGGGAAGCTCTGTTTCGATGGTCAATCATCTCTTCGTTGACAATCTCTACTTTCATCATCTTCACCAATTTGTCATATGTGGAAGGATTTTTACTTCGAACGTCTGTCCAGAACAAGGTGTTCATATTTAGGCCTCCTTTCAGAGCTGAAAGGGCCTCTTTGTCTGTGACTTGCTCGTAATAAGTTATTTCGTCAGTGAAGCGAGCAAGGTAGCTTTTCAAAGTCTCCCCTGCTGCTTGTCTCATGTCTTACAAGCGTTGTATTGGAGCTTCTCCCTCTTTTCTTGAGGAATATTGGTTCAAAAATGCCTTCTTTAGGTTTGGCCAGCTCCTTATGCTAAGGGGTGATAATCTGTTGTACTATACTTTCGCAGCTCCGCCAACAGTTAAATGGAATGCCTTGCATTTCAAAGCTGGCGAGGTGCCTCTGAGGCTCATCTGTGTTTTATACTTGTTGAGATGCTTCTCCGGGTCGTCATTTCCCTCATAATTGGGAATTTTAGGAGGAACGAAGTTGTGAGGCATCGAAAAGAGCCGAAGTTCCTTGGAGAAGGGCAGGTTGTCATCATCATCATCCAGTTCATATGACATGCATGGTTCGTCCAAGTCGTTTCCATTAGTTATTGGGCGAGGTGGATGCTGAGAAGTTTCACCTATGTTCCCCAAATCCACCATATTTCGCCTCTCTCACCTATTTCTAGGTAGAGGGGCTTGAGCTTGGCTTTGCATACGCTCCTGCTGGCGAGCCGCTTGGTGTGTGGGATGGCCCCTATTCCTAGGCGCTCGTCCAATTCTATCAAAGATACTAGCAGACCTCTGGGGCTGCTCTTCATATTCTGGAGGGAAGTTGTCCTCTCCTGCAAGGGCGTTGTCAGCCTGAGCGACAATGTAGTTTGACGTGTCCATTCCCACTTCTCTTTCAATAGGGACTTCGCCTTGGGGGCTCAAGTGCTCATGCTTGATTCCACCTCGGTTCGTCTATGGGTTGATTGTTGAGGATTTTGTGGGGCTTGGAAACCACCCCGACTCTGCACCTGCATGAGGAGTTCTTGCATGGCAACGTTTTGAGCTGCAATGTTCCTCATGTTTCCTGCCATGATAGCCACTTCGGCCTTTAGTTGGGCAGTCATGTTGCCCATACGGTATCGGTGGTGGGGCCGCTAATGCGTCACATTTCGAGAAATCTCTTCTTCAGATATCTCTCTTGTCCTCCGTGGGTTCAAATCTTCGCCACTGGAGCTCATGGTCTGAAGTGGCAGATTTTTTTCCCTTTTTGGCAGAGTTTATGTATAACTATTTCTTTTTCAAGAATCGATCCCTTTTTCAGGGGAAAATATCAACCGAATTTTTGAACAAGCTTTTGGTGGGAAGACTCGTGGTTAAAGTAAGTTTTCCCACAGACGGCACTAATTTGTTGACCTCGAAAAATGACACTTACACGTGGTCAACATAATAATTCTTCAAGTCAGCCCTTCCCTGCACACGTAGTATGGCGTTAGTCACCCGTAGCTTTTTCCGGAGGGGTTGGGAGAGGCCACGAGCACTCCGACGGTCAAGTCATTTTAGATTCAACAGAAAAATAGTTCGCCGACGGTGAAACACTCTGCGGGAAGTGGTTGATATAAATGTGTGCTAATAGGGTGCCAATATGTGAGGGAGAGAAAATGATACCAAGTTTACCATATAGTTGGAGTAAAAAATGGGATTTGAATCCTTCTTCAGGTACAAGGAGGTAGTATTTATACTAAAGATAGGAAGATGAGAGCTGCTAGATAAGGGGACACGTGTTATCGGATCCTCAGGGCTCATCCCATCCTAGATGTCAACATGTCTTTCTATAGGTTGGTTGGCATTGAATGTTTCTGACAAAAGTAGTTGAATTGATCGTTTGGGTCTGCCACACGTCCCACCAGTCAGGTATTTGACTTTGGAAAGATTAGTTGTAAGAGATCTTTGCAAGGGCGAAGCGAGACAGGTTTAGAATTGTAGAAGAGGAGTACAGGCCTTTGCATCTGCATTATATTTCAGGTGAGTTCGGTTCCTTCGCTGGTAACTGTTCAATTTGTCCCCACGCAATCGCTTCGACTTATGTAATCAGTTCGTCCCATGCGCAATTGCCTTGGTCGACACGTGACTCGGTGCGGGCTACCCCCTACTGACACGTGGTGGATAAGATGGCGAGTCTGATAGGCCCGTAACAAAAAAATGTGGAAAATTTATTGATGTAATGGAAAATATTATTTTATTGAAGAATATGTCGTTGAAAATAAGTTTTGAAAGAATATGTGTCAAACATAGGCTAGAGATACAAAGCAGGCGGAGCCATTCAAATCAGACATGTCTTGGTTTCAGTCTAGCATAGTTAAAAATAAGGACTCGTGGGAGATAGAGGGTTAAAATTCAATCTTCATGTTTGTCACGCGTTTTCTATAATGTGAATTAATGCTGCAAGTTTACGGTGTCAAATTTTGTAATATAGTATTGGAGTAAGAGTGTCGAACCCACAGGAATTGATATTTAATTTTATACTATGTACTAAAATTATTTTAGCCTCTATTTTACTAGATGAATGAATGTTATAATCAATATTTTTAACTAATCTAACGATGGTTTTAGTATGAATTCAAAGAATACAATGTAAACGAATGACTCAATATAAGAAAGGCATAGGGAATGATTTCACTTAACTTTCAATTATTTCTAACTATTCTAGTCAATTTTCTCATGTTTAAAAGCAAGAATCCTAATGTATTTCTCTCCCCTCTATCGAGTGACGATTAGAAATTAATCTTAGAATTCAATTCCATTATATCTATTCCGAATTAAAATCAAAGATTTTATCAAGTTCATAATTCTTTTATAGAGTAAGCTTCATAGATCCTATACTTTCTCTCGAAACCCGTAAAATCTACGTTGTGTCAATCCTATGATACTGTCTAAATTTTCATTTCTCGAGTGCCGAAATTTACTAGCATGAATATTCAATTAGTGGCCAATTAATAGAAAGCATTAATTTCATGACACAATCAAACATATATGAAAAATCAAATAGAGATAATTATGACAAAATCAAATCATAATATCAATTTTAGCTACATTAAACCCTAGATAAATTGTTTAGTTCATAATGTAATTCATAAAATCTATATAATTTATATGAGAGAACATAAGAAGGAATAGAAAGATAAACTCTCTTGAAACTTTAGTTGGAATTCCCCTTAATGTTCTTCACGACTCCTCTCTTGATCTTGAGTCTTTTGATGTTTTATCGCTTCAATTGGGTGTTGAGTTTTCCTTGCCTCTTGAACCTTTTTCTCTCCCTAGAATTAGGTCTTAAAGGTTGTATTTATAGTATTTTGAAGTCTTGGAAGGATTGGAGTCGTATTGGACTAAGAAAAGAGCCCAAAAATATTAAAAATCCACTTTCTCGCCCAGTGGCGTTGCGGCGCCAAACCCGGTGTTGCGGCGCCCATCTTCGGGTGGAAAACTGCACTTCGCATTTTTCAGTATTTTTATCATAACTTTTTCTTCCGATGTCCGATTGAGGTGATTCAAAATGGTTTAGAAAGATAACTCAAAGGAATACAACTTTCCTTCAAATGTTATCTTCTAATTCAATCGTTTGTTATGTTAACAATGAGTCTCAATATGAGATTACAAATCTGGAGCATAACTTTTTCAGTTGTAAATTGATATGTGATCATAATTTGATTATATTTGATCCCTTTAACTTCTTTCTTCATCCAATTGACTCCTAGCACTCTTGAATCTTCATTGTGAGGTCTGACACAATTTTGAAGTATTTTCACTTTAGTCCTCGAACTTTGGATCTCTTACAATTTAGCCCATTTCTCCAATTTGCCAACTTTTACTTATTTCTTTCAATTTTATGAATCTATATCACAACATCAAAACACACATTAAAATGTTCTAAAACTCGTAGAAATAAATCAAATATCAAGTTTAGATGATATCTAAAGTTTGAGTGAAATACACTCATCAATGTCCATGCGTCACACCAAAAAATTCCATTCTTCTTCCAGCCTTTCGATCTTCCCATCAGTCGAAGAAAAAGATCTAGATCATTCATCGGATTGAATAAAAGTGGGTCCCCTCTACAGTTAAATACAATATTCAAGTGGAACCTGCACTATGAGAAAGCTGAGCAAAAAAAACAACCGCTTCTTGAGAATTTGTTATTATTCAAAAAATAATAATTAACGAAAAATAAAATCTAAAATCTTTCCTTGAAAGTATAGAAATTTGACATCTTGAAAAAATTCAATACTTCACAAAAAACTAATAGTATTACGAAAAAAATCTGTGTTTCTTTTTTTTTTCTTGATACTATCGGGTGCTACCTATTGTCCCTACCAACAAGTTATGGCGATGCAGCACAAAATTAAAAGAACAATTCCGCAGACCCAAACCCCTCAGACCCCAATTGATCATTCTAAAAAAGAATAACAATCTGAAGCAAAAATGTCAGTTGATTCGTGTATAGGGACGAACCCAGGACAAAAGTTCAGCCCGAACGGTGGTGGCGATGCACAGTTGCTGAGACAGGGATCGGGAATAAGCCCAAGGAGTGTCCACATCTTCATATATATATATATTATAATGAAAATTTGGAAAACAAAAGAGTATTAAGTTTTGTAGAAAAAATGCACTTCACAAATAAAAGATAAGCAACAAATAAATAAAATCCATAATCCATAACTAGAGGAAAAGAAACCCCAAAAATGACTAAAACATCACTCCACAGATAGAGGTGGCAAGACGGACGGACCGGCCAGACCCGTGAAAATCGTCCCGGATCAATCCGGGACCACAAGTCGACCCGTGACCCGAGCGGGCGGTTCACGGGTCAAGGAGGTGTGACCTGCGGGCTTCGCGGGTTGCACCTTCACGGGCCGCGGTTAACCGCGACCCGTGAAAAAAAAAATTAAATATTATAGTTAAGTAGGTGGCAACTTAGTTGGGATGTACTTAAACTATAAATTATAGTAAAAGAAAGTACCAACCTAGTTGGGATGTACTTATATTATTAATATTTGATACTAGTAATTAAAAATACATTTAGTTGTTATTTGTTTAAGTTAAATTTAACTTTGTAAAGTTATAAATAATTCATATAACATTAAATTTGAATTCTATGTGAACATTTCTTGGTATAAATATGAATTTATCATTTTATTCAATTCTTAGTTTACATTTAACAAAAAAAATATTTTTTGCTATAAATATGAAAAATTCTATATTTTTATTATTTTATTTATACAATCATACGGGCCAAATCGGAACAAACCGCGACCCGTGACCCCATGGGCTCGACCCGGATGAATTAGCGAGCGGGCTTGGGTTGTAGTCCAAAATTATGGGCCAACCTGGAACCGGCCCGGAACCCGCAGGGGGCGGGCTTTTTTTCACGCGGACCGTTACCGGCTCATATGTTGGCGGGCCGACCCGACCCGGACCACCCGGATTGATACCTCTATCCACAGACAAGTTTCTCCAAATCACTTTTATTACATTGTGGTATGCAAGTATGATTTCCACTTAAATATATCTCTAGCCATAATTGAAGAATACAAGTGCTGCACAAATCTTTTTTGAGTTACAGAAAAAAATGAACATTTTTCTCACTTGAGTTTGAAAATTAAACACTAATTACCATCTCTCTCTCTCTCTCTCTCTCATAATGAATTTTGGGTTTTCATTGCTTCCACGAGAGCCAAAACATTCCTCTCTACTGAATAAACTGAACTAAAACTTGACCACCATCCTTTGTAGAGAACCTAATTCCTTGTACGAGGAAAAACTAAACTAATCAGCTCTAGTTTAGCTCACTATTAAAATAGAAACCACTACATCTTGCTTCTCAACTTTCCGGGACAGCCGACTCCGAGGGGCTTATTCTTTTTGTGAAAACATTGTGCCCATATGGGATTTGGGTTTTTGTTTTTTCTCCTTTAAAACCCTATCCAATTCCCATTATTGCAATCAATTCGACAATCAAAACTATGTAAATAGAGTTATAGATTAAGATTTTGGACTTTGGAACCAGGTAAAAAAAGGCTCAACTCTCTCAGCCCAATTCAAATGGGCTAAAAAGAAAGGCCCGCGACCTGAGATCTTCTTCTTCATTCTTCCCATCTCTCTGTTCTCTCTACAACGCCGCAACAGGTGGTGACCCAGTGGCTCCCAACAGTATTAAGACTCTGGCGGATCCAGCACGGGCGGCCGCCTCCCCTCGCCGGGTGCTGGGTTCGTCCCTGTTCGTGTACAATGCCAAATAATTGAAGAGAATTGAGAAATTGTCGAAACAATATTAAAGAAACAAAAATAAACATTAAGGTATAAGTAATTAAGTTTCTTCATTAAATTTTCTAGACTAAGTACTTTAATATAATATGAGAGCATACAGAGCTCTAAATTGAAGTAGTCTCAACGCCACAACTACGAGAATTATGTTAGGCTTTTAATAAAAAAGAGTTTTAAAAGGAAAAATCACATAAAAATGAATAAAATTTTTTGGTCTCTAATAATTAAAACTTTTAGAGATATTGCTTCGGGTGCAATTTTACATTGACAGCATTTTCAAGTAATTCAATATCAAGGCAACTAATTATTTATGTGTCTCAAATACTATTACATTAAATATCACTCTTTCTTAATCTTTTTTTTATCCGAACTCTTTCTTAATCTTATTACATAGTGTGGTTAGGGCTGGGCCCATAAACCCGAAACCGCAGATCCTAACCGACCCGAACCGATTCGGGTCGGGTCGGATCAATTTTATTTTAAAATGAGTTGGGTCGGGTCGGTTCCCGGTTTAAAACTTTGCAAACCGACCCAACCGTATTTTCCATTTCCCAACCCTGAAATCCTCTCTCCAAAGCCGTGAAATCCTCTCTTCAAAACCTAGCCTCCCTCTCCACAGATCTCCATCTTTAATTCAATCTGAAGAAAAAAACTTCTGAAAATGGGAATTGAACCAGTTACACACGAACCACGTCAAATGAAAGCTTGCCTATTCGAAGATGACCTAGCTGAAGAAGATCCCAGTCAAAGGTTGAGCTTTAATTTTAGATCTTCATTAATTTCTTTGCATATACTATCGATGCTTATATACATTATATGAACTGGGTTTTGTATTTGACGTTCAATAAGATGGTTTTGTGGTTCTATTAGAATTACGTTTTTCATTTTTTTTATTATTATTTTGAGCTGTTTNCTGGGTTTTGTATTTGATGTTCAATAAGATGGTTTTGTGGTTCTATTAGAATTATGTTTTTCTTTTTTGGTTATAATTTTGAGTTGTTTTCTTATATTTGCTGTAAATCTATGATTTTTAGGGATAATATGATTTGGGTTTGTGTTTGATTAACTCACGAAGTGTCATAGAATGTACTCACAGAAGTTTCATAGTTTGTAATACTGATTCTTTCTCAACTCAAATGATGTGTTTTTTCTTGTCTCCACTCTTGACCTTGATCGAGAGGGATTTCTTGTTATCATTCTTCATGCCAATAGTTCATTTCAATATCATCTTGAATAAATTAGTAGCTTTGGTGCAGTGTGGAAGCAGATAAGTTATTTATATTGCTGCTTATTATACATTGAATTTGCAGTAATTGACGTTCCGATACGTTGTTGTTTTTTCCTGTATTAGAGCTGATAATTTGGATACAGTATACAAAATAATTAGATAAATTGAATGTTAATTTTTAAAAATAGTTGTTCTTAAAGAAAGAATAATTCATGTTTAGATGAAATTCAAGAAAAGTAAATGAATTGAAACGAAATGTGCATATTTTCTTGTTATTCATCTCTTGATTGTGCAACTGTGGGCGACTAGAGTACCAGTTGGTGGGCTTGTAATCACTACCTGGCATTGTCCGTGCAACTAGTAAGAATAATAGATTAAACCCATCTTAATTCTTACTCGAAAAGCTTGAATAGTGATGTTGATATTAAAACCCATCTTGATAGAATAAAAATATCATGTGAACTGATATTAAATGTGATTCTCTGCTTTTTTTAGTGTAGGGTTGAATAGTTTGAGTTGCTACAAGACTCTCTGAAAAGTAGAGCTCCAGATCCAGATACTCTAATCTAACATCTTGGGTTGCAAAAGCTGTGGGAATCTCCAGATCCAGATACTCTAATTTAGAAACTCGGGAGCATCGAAGTAGATGACATTGAGGCTAGCTGTGGGGATCTCGAACATTGGATTTCTTGGTTTAATCGCGAGGAAGATAATAAAAGTAGTTATTTCGAAAAAGACGAGAGAGGCTAAATACCAAACATAGGATTGCACAAAACCAAACTACAGAAGTATTATTTATATTTAATTGTAGTTGATTGTGTTGTATGAATTATAAATACTATTTCATCAAACATTGAAATGATAGAATCAATCAATGAATTGGGAAGTCTAAAAAAAA
>CAIGRF010231699.1:4909-17044 GCA_903798235.1 Fraxinus ornus | reverse complement strand
TTTCATTGGATATAGTGATTCTCATAAAAACTATAAATGTTTATCCTCTACAGGCAAAGTCTATATATCAAGACATGTTTTCTTTAATGAACATGAGTTCCCTTTTGAGTCCTTGTTTTCTGTCCAAAATCAATAAAACTCTGTGATACCTGAGTCTGTGATAACCTATTTTTAGCTTTCACCTCAAACAAATGGTTCTGAACATACCGCAAATTCTGCCGATACATTACTTCCTGAAGCAACCTATACTGAGCATCACACACCTCTCAGCTCGAGTGATAGTCAATTTGAACATATCAGTGACGAAAATGGGAGCAATAAGGATATGAACAGTCAAGCAATAAGTCAAGGAGCAGGAGCAGAATCAGAACTTGAACTACCTCAAAATAATGAACAGGGTGAAATAGATTCCTTGGAAAATCAACAAGAAATCAGACCTCAGACAAGAAGCAAGGGACTTAATAGGACATCCTATGATCACAAGAGCAAAGGTAGGATTCTTTAAACCTAAGGCATTTCTGGGTAAATCCGTGGCCAGCAATCTTGAAATATCAGAACCAAAAAGCCTGGATGAAGCCTTAATGAGCAAAGAGTGGAAAAAAGCCATGGAGGAGGAGTTTAATGCCCTGATGAAAACCAACACCTAGAAGCTTGTGCCACCATCTCCATCTTACAACATTGTAAGAAGCAAGTGGGTTTTCAAAATGGATCAGTTCAAAGGCTTAAAGCGAGATTGGTAGCCAAGGGATTTCATCAGGAACCTAGAGTTGACTTTTATGAGACTTTCAGCCCGATAATCAAAGCTTCAACCTTACGAGTTATACTTGCTATGGCAGTGTCAAAAGATTGGGCAATCAGATAGATAGATATCAATAATACATTTTTGAATGGTGAACTTGAGGAAGTTGTATATATGAACCAACCAGAGGGCTTTGTCGATCCTTCAAAACCAGACCATGTCTGTAAACTGGAAAAGGCAATTTACGGGTTGAAGCAGGCACCTAGAGCTTGGTATGACAAATTGAAGTCAACACTGATGAGTTGGAAGTTCAAGCAATCAGTTGCTGACACTTCTTTGTTCTACTTCAAAAATGAAGATCAAATCATTTTTGCACTCATATATGTTGATGACATTGTAGTAACCGGGAATGATGTAGGCTTGTTGCAAAGGTTCATAAATGAATTGAATCAAAGGTTTGCACTCAAAGATATGGGACAACTTCACTGCTTTCTGGGAATCGAAGTGCTGTGGCATAACTCAGGTCTCCATTTAACTCAAGCAAGGTATATTGCTGAGTTGCTCAAGAAGTTTGAATTACAAAATCTGAAGCCATGTCCAACTCCAATTCTAGCAGGCAAAACCATGTCAAAGGCCGAAGGAGAACCATTGAAAAACCCATCAATCTACAGAAGTGCTGTAGGAGCTCTGCAATACCTCACACATACTAGGCCAGACATCACCTTTGCTGTAAATAAGTTAAGTCAATTTCTGCAATTTCCAACTTCAATTCACTGGCAAGCCTTGAAAAGAGTACTTAGGTATCTAAAGGGAACAATAGATCAAGGGCTGTGGATACAAAGAAGTGAAACATTAGACTTAAAAGGATATTCAGATGCTGATTGGGCATCCTGTCCAGATGACAGACGGTCAACTGCAGGCTATTGTATTTACTTGGGAGAAAATTTGGTTGCCTGGTCTTCAAAGAAGCAACATGTAGTTGCTAGATCAAGTACAGAATCAGAGTACAGAGCACTTGCCTCAGCAGCCTCAGAGATAGCTTGGATCCAATCACTTTTCAAAGAACTTGAATTACCACAATCATCCATCCCAATCCTGTGGTGTGACAATATGAGCGCTAGTGCTTTGGCAGCCAATCCGGTATACCATGCGCGAACAAAGCACATTGAATTAGACATTCATTTCATCAGGGATAAAGTGCTTGGCAAAGAACTAGAAGTCAAATACGTGCCTTCCTCTGATCAAATAGCAGATCTCTTAACAAAGGGCCTCACTCACTCAAGGTTTCTTTTTTTGAAAGACAAGCTTGGAGTCACTTCCTTGCCGTCCAGAATGGAGCTAGTGCAGCTAGCTCCATCCAGTCACTACTCCAACCGATTTCCTTGCTGGAGATTCTTCTGATTTTGTATAATGCTAGCACTAACATTCTTTTGTATTTTATTTTAACAATCTCCGTAAAATCAGCATCTAACATACTCTTTGTAGTCTCTAAAATCTTCCACTGTAAGTATTAATATCACGTTGATAATGAATGAAATTATCTTGAGCTAAATTATCATTTTCCTTCTTGCATTTCAACTATAAGTGTGTAAAATACACTTATCAATGTCTATCGTAAAATCCCACATTGTTTAAATAAGGTTGACATGGACTATTTCTATTAGTGTTGACGTTTCAAGATGTGAACTAAAGACTCATACCCATGTTTCCATTCTCTGACACGATGCAAATCCCCGTAAGAATCTCTAGTTGGGTGGCTGAAAATGCGTTAGAGGCTATCCCACAGCATATCATGACTTCGACCCTTTTGAGGCAATTAGTATAGCGCAAAGGAAGAATAACTGATGAACCTTACTTGAATAGCTCCTGGATCCATTTCCAGGATTTCTTGGAAAGGTTTTGGCAACTTTGTTTATTTTATAGTTGAAAAGGATCGAATCGCAGTTTGCGAAAATGAAAAGATGACCATAAATAGAAAGTGGATTATAGGGTAGAGATTATTTACTCCATCATGTCATAGGTTTTGGTGCGAAAATGGAAGATCATAATATTTGAACCTCTTGGATGATAATCTTTGTACAAACTCGAACACAAAAACCAGTCTACCTCCCACGACAATGATTTGGTCGTGCCACGGGATTATTGATTCGATACATACCATCTATCATCAGACAAAAGTCTCTTAGTTTGCTTCCAATCACAATTATGGCCATGTGCACAAGGCTCAAGATATATATCTGTTGACGACAAAATCGATAAGTATGTTTATCCGCTCTCTAACAGTTTAAATTTTTATATACGAGGTGTTTCAAGTTTAAGAATACCTTATTCTTCGTTCACCGTGTCCAAAACAACTGGTTCGAATCAACGTTCCATTGCCAATGAACGAACTCGTAGAACACCAAGTATCTGCCTCAGTATGTAGAGGCGTAATTCTGTTCCTCAAAACATCGTACTCAACCCAAGGAGCATAACACGACGAGTCTTGTAAATCTGCACGTGTACCCTTATATCTCGTCCCATTATGACACCTACTCAATCTGTAACCGGATTGGCCGGATTCAATCTGGTCGAATATTATTAGGGTGTTGTATTGAGTTAAGGCCATGTGCATTGCCACTACCCAAGTATTGTTCAACAGAGGCTGCCATGTTCCCTTCCCAACACGAGGAACGACCCTCTTCACAGAATTTTACTCCTACGAGAACAAAAGAGCTATGGTTGTGACTTTGAAGAGGTTCGCTACAAGCCGAATTTTTTATTATGTTCGATTTTTTAGCATACCATCGTGTCAAGCTTGGCATAGCCTGCTTTCACATGCTAACCAAGTTGACACGACGTCAGGCTATTATCGAGGGTTGGATTGTGCGGAAATGGGTAGTCAATCGCATTTTGACAACGTTAATATCATATATCGTAAATAATTTGTTTTGAAACGTGTATGTCAAACATGTTTAGTGACGATGACGTGTTATTAAGAATTTTGCTTATAAAGTTATGTTTAGCCACTGTTTGGTACACATTAAAATTTTCATTCTCATTCTTCTACTCATTTTCAACAACACGTTCTTCAATAAAATAATATTTTTCATCACATTAATAACTTTTCATTTTTTTTCAATCATAACGTGTATGTCAAACATGTTTAGTGACGATGACGTGTTATTAAGAATTTTGCTTATAAAGTTATGTTTAGCCACTGTTTGGTACACATTAAAATTTTCATTCTCATTTTTCTACTCATTTTCAACAACACGTTCTTCAATAAAATAATATTTTTCATCACATTAATAACTTTTCATTTTTTTTCAATCACACATTCTGCATCAATCTTCTAGAATACATTTTTTCCAAAATAATGTGGCTCAAACACACCCTTAATATATAAAAAGTCGTGGAAATTAAGGGACTTCGTTGCAAAATAAAAATGTCCAACTCAAGTTGTATTTTCTTGGGTTTGGTTTTTGAGATAGTGGAGAACCTAACCCAACTCTTATACACTTTAGCTGGACCTTGTTTTGAGCCCAAACAATTTAATGTCCGGCCCTCTAGGTCGACCTTAAATATTTGGGGAAGGGAAGGGATGGCGAAATGTGCTGCCATGCCACGTCCTTCCCTACCTCATATGGGAGAGGAACCTCGGCCCCATCAAGATGGGGGCATATAGTTCCCCATCCTGAAGTATCCCGACTTTTTTTTTTTTTAAATCATTTTTATGTTTTTAAACTTAAAATATATTTTTTTTAAAAAATTAAATAAGTAAATAGTGCTATAATGTGAATATTTTAATTATGTTCCGCTTTGACCAATTGCCATTCTTGACCACACTGTTCTAACCAAAAATCTGAAATATTAAAAATTAACTTGTTACACACGTATGATTCACATGCATACCTTTAATTGTACCTAAAGTCAAAACCCTAATTTCTTCTAATTCCAAAAGTCAAAGAAGCCCACAAATCCAAAACATGTGCTTCAATACTTGTTCTTTTGGTTATAGAAGCAGCAGTAAAGGCAACTCATCTCCCACCCTATTTAAGGAAGACACATCTGACATACTAGGTTGTCCAAACTTATCAGATCCCATTCTCTCTTTCTCTTGATCAATAGCATGTACAGATCTTCTACTTCTGCTCGAGTCTCTAACGAGTTCTTGATTAATATGGCTATCTCTGATGATGTTTCGAAAAAAGAAAAGCCACAAAAAGTTGTTCATTTAATTCCGCTTGTCTTGATTATTTGTGCTTTCATTCTTTGGCTCTTCTCTAACCCTGTCATAGTGCAGAAATTGGGAAGATAATGCATGCCTTGTGGTCCTATGTCTCTTATTTTCTTCTTTTTTGAATTCTTTACTCATAAGGATAATTTTCATAATGTGCTTGGTTTTTAAATCTTATATGTTAGTTCAAGAACTTCTTTTTTAGCTCTGTTATCTTCATTTTTCGTCGTACGTTTTTAGCATATTCTTTCTTGTATGTAGATTTGTAGTATAGATTTGAGGTTACGTGAGAATCTATGTACACAGAAGAAAAGTATTAGCATACAAAAAGAATGGAGAAAAATAATGTTCATTATGGCGTTCACTTCAGTTCAGTATCACATGCCAAACAGTGTATTTAAGATAGAAGAATAGGAGAATTTGTATAGATATTCTCAATCAATTTGTAATCAATTCAAATTTAATTATACTTTAAACTTGGTAAAAATAAATTACCAAAATAACAAAATAGAAAAGTCTCAAAATTAAACTCATAATTTAATGAAAAAGAATAAACCAAGTACAACAAAATCAATAATAAAAAAAAAATTATAATAAACTACTCACTTTTGCGCCTAAAATAAGTGTAAATTTGGCATGTGCGATCTCTACCATACAAAAAAAATCTAAATGATGAATATTATTGCATCTGAAAGTAGATCACATAACATCTGTCATTACATGAGCAAATCGTATTAATTTTTTCAGAATTGTTAATAAAGAAAGCTAAGCCATTTGTCCGGTCGAAAAACATTTGATGCCGAATATATATACAGATCCAAGCATCATTAGGGAAATGAAAAGAATAATCTTACAAGGGCCATGCTGTTTAGTAAAGCTTTATCCTCGTCTCAATGGTCTTTCGGCAGATCGGGCACGACAAGAGGTCTTCTCCACATTCACAGCAAGTCTGTTCACCAGGAAAAGGAAAAGATAAAAAATGGATGACGTCGAGGAGGTCTAACTGATATATTTTCCACAATAAGGAAATATCAAAATTTGCGAGGGTATACCTGGTGACCGCAGCCAAATGCCATATCCTTCTGATTTGTAATGCAGATGGGGCAAAGCTGCGAGAAAAATGAATAATGGGAAAATATAGTCAATATGGGCACTAAAAACTCAAGTGACCTTTCTTCTTGCTCATAATTCTTAAAGAGACGAGAGTTACATGATTATCAGAAGCATCGGCTGCAGGCTGACTCCTGTGAGAAACTGAATCATGTCCACTAGAAGAAGGTGCACTTGGATAAAAATTGTTAGAACGGGGAGGCTTTGGTGTGACAAAAGAAGCTCCACCGTATCTAGGAGGTGGAAGAGGAATCCTGTCTACAACCTTTCCTCTAGAAGCACTGAACAAGCAATTCAAGAACGGTAAGAAAGTTGTTGCAAGAACTCACAGAGCACATTTAGCTAAGCTTAAAAAGTTTACTTAAAAAGTAATTTAAAATAAATACTTTTTCCAGCTTAGCCAAATATGCATGGCATTATTTCAGGGGTTGATGATTTTACCCAAGTAGGTTGAGCTCGAGCGTTGCTTTATACTGAGTAGGTATTTCCATCAAGGCAGAAAGGGCAAACTCAGCTTCTTTCCTGGAAGTATCGATGTTCTTTGACATGATTTCTGTAAAATTTACGAACTAGAAATACAAAGAAGAAATACATGATATAAGATAGCAAGATCTGTGTCAAAATGTAGCTCCATCTTTTGTTTTGAAACTTGGAGGAAGTTAACTTGCCTGGAAATTGTCAAAAGCTCGAGCAGGGATATTATCATCAAATTCTCTCATCATATCCCAGGGTCCATCGCCAACTCCAACTAAAATAATTGACAGTGGATATTCACTGCAAATGAACAAAACTATTCAAAAATGGCTTAAGATATCTAACTTGGCTCATGAATACACCGTAAATATAATGTAAAGATTACCTTGCTTTCACAATTGCCTCAACTGTTCTCCTCTCCTGGGGACTTAACTGGCCATGGTCAGTGTCAACACTTCTCGTCACCTGAATATCAAATGAAATTTACAGATCATATGAGCATGTTTAGCTTAAAAAGTTCACTAAAAAGTAAATAAGTTTTCAATCTATTTCAATGATTAAAGTTGGAAAGCAGCAAGTTAAATTTGATGGTAAGGTAAGAGTTAAATTCAAGAAAAATAACTTTTACTTGTAACAACTAATTTAAGTTATCCAAACAAGTAAGGAGAGACACTTCACATAAAAAGTAAAATTACCCTTTTTTTTCCCTTTCTCAAGCTTAGACAAAGACTTGCAAGCCAAGACATACAAATGCAAACTGAAATCTCTATCGATGACAAAAGGACATCAGCTGAAGAAAAGGTCGACATACACTCATAATTTCATCCAAGTCAGACACAACTAACAAACTAATGCCAACTTGTGACTTCTTAATTCCCCATCAACAGTTATAAAAATGATAAAAAGTAAGTATATGTTTAAAAAAAAAAAAAAGACTATACTCAGCTAATAATTCCTTTTTCATTACTTTGATAGTATTAGCTACAGGATGTGTTAAGCAATGAGCGGGTCTGTCTAAGGATTTGTAAGGTGAAATTTGCAAATGTACAAGACACACATTCTTTCATAACATTGCTTTTTACAGTTAGGCAGCATTAATTTGTCTTTTTGAGACCCTTAAATGCTTCTTCAAATAGCAATAAACACGGAACTAATCAGTACCTGTCCATCAGCTATGATCAGTAGAACATGGTACTGGCCGGCGCTTTTTTCAACAATAGTGATAGCCATTTCGATGACAGGAGCAAACGATGTTGGACCTGTAGAGACAGACATAAGGGGACAAAGTACTGTGGCGGGCAATAAGGATCAATGAGAAAATTGAAAAATGCATGATTCAAAAGGTGAACCTGCAAGACGTAATTGAGGGACTAATTCTCTGTATCGTCTCAATACTTCTTCAAAACCCTCACAAAACCTGTTCTCGTCTGGATAAAAACTGAAGACTTCTTGGTCATGTGTTGAAGCTGCCAATATTAGAATCATATTATCACATAAGATCTCCAAGATATTGACACATAAGCTCGAAATAATCTATATTTTCAAGAAAATACCATCTCCAAATCCAAAACAAGGAATTAAGTTATCTTCATCAAATTTGGATAGTGTTCTTCCAATAATTGATATTGCTTGTTCGTAGGGATTTTGCGCATCCCCAATGTGATGCAAACTTCTCCTATGAAATGACCTTGCACCTAAAACCAAAGAGTACTTGTGTTATCTGCAATTTAACTCCTTTTTAACACATTTTTGGGCATACAAAAGGGAGCTAACCTGTCCACTCGTTGCTCTTGGTGAAATCAATACCAACAATCAAATTTGAAGATTCCAGTCCAGCACGTGCAAGGGCATCGGTGACCTATGGCAACAAAGAAGTTATATATTTGTATTGTTAGTTTAGATGACAGAAATAGTTCGAAAGGCTGCATCATTACACTAGCAACAAGGTGTGTATTCAACAGGACTGAAA
This sequence comes from Fraxinus ornus, assembly GCA_903798235.1. NCBI lineage: Eukaryota > Viridiplantae > Streptophyta > Magnoliopsida > Lamiales > Oleaceae > Fraxinus > Fraxinus ornus. The sequence goes on along the minus strand of CAIGRF010231699.1, from coordinate 8,533 downwards.
CAATTAGTATATACTAGGCTAAATATGTCGGATAGCAGTTGCCTATATACTTTAAAAATGCACTTTACGATGGCAGACTTAAATAGTTCTGTCAACTTCTTTCCATATGTAAAACCGTGAACTCAGTGTATAGTGGATATCCTCTAATAGCAGCAAAAATGCAGATTGCATGTTGCAGGTACAGAAATGCATTTTAGGGGATACAATCATTCTCTCTTTAACAACTCTATGATTTCGACTATTTCAAGAAGATGAAACCAATATTGGAAGCTAATTCATGTTTCATTTCGAAACAGACATTGCACAACTGCAAACAAAATTGAGATGTCCACAGAAAAATGACCGAGTCTTCCAGCAGAAAATTACTTGAATAAAGTCAAATAGTCAACAAGTCTAATGCAAGTTTTTACACACAAAAATGGAATTAATCTGAGCGTCTTATTTTATCTAAATACAAAATCATTTTGACAAAAAAAACTGTGTAATATTGACTGTAAGTGTAGAGTTACCTTTTATGAAAGATCTTAAGAAATCAGAAAAACGGCCAAAGTATAAGCTGCAACTATGTATCACCTTAAAGCTAGACACTGGTGTTACAAAATTTGCAGCAAGATTTTGTTTTTGCATGTGAAACCTAAATGTATAAATAACAGATAATTTCACTATATTAGAGAAAGTTTTGTATCCTCAATTCTAAATAGTATGTCAACTCTGAACAAGATGCTCATTACCAGCAGAATGTATGACGTTAGAATTCCTTTACAATAAAGCCATAGGGTAAAGTTCTGCTGTTCAGCAGTGTTGCACCATTTTTTCCTTGTATCATTTTATACAAGGACTTCTGAGCAAAGCTTTACCTGATCTAAGCTGCTGTAGTTGTCATCTATTCTTGAAAACTTTCTCTCCAGCTTTCTCTTATTAGACTGAGTGGGAGGACCTCCATAGGATTGATATGGAGATTGAGGCACATAATTGTGACTCGGCTGATCATATGTCGTCGACTGGGTATAGCCGTCATGATGGTTCCACGAATTTGAACTGGACCCATAAGATGAATAACGGCCTTGAATTGACTTTTTTGAAATCTTGTTACCCATGACTTATTGAACCTAAAAGAATTCTTCATTATTGAACATAATATGGAATTTTTTCTTAATATAAAGACATAAACATGCAGGTCTAAAGAAAGAACGAAAAAGAAAAAAAAGAATAATAAGATAGTTAAACACAACAATAAACCTTTTAAACAACAGAAATTCCAGCAGGTCAGAAAGAATATAATTTCCCATCACTAATACAGAACATCCTCAATAGTAAGTACCAAGTTGAATTTCGTAATTAGATTCTATAGTTAGCTTAGATATTTTGGTAGCCCTAAATGTGAGAATCCGAAAGTTTTTCCCATTTTCCTCCCACATGTAAGATGTAAAATAATATGTTGGACAATAAACTCTTTAACTTTAAGTTGGTAAAAAGAATACATAAGCAGGATTATCTCAAAAGGTAAAGTCTTTAAGGAACAACAATAGGAGAATTTGCTCTAGGAAAGGAGATCTAATTTGTAATCTCCCAAATAAGGAAATAAATCATTCAACAATGAGATATCTAAAACAACTGGAAAATGCTTTCTGTCATAATATTCAACATAACAACACTTTTACCTTTCCATCCAATAACGCCAATCAATATAAGAAAAGCCATCAAGGAATGCAAAATGATGACTAAAGCATACAAGAACTCGAAGTTCCAAAAAGACAAGGATTTCTTAATTTCAGTGTCACTGCTACTTCCAAAGTATGTTAACATATAGCAAATTTGGGTTCGTATAGAAAAATACCTTGAACAGCCCTTTTTAGATCCAAAGAAACAGCCACAAATCATCAAATTACATATTTCGTATTGGTTCTTGAAAAACTAGTAATAGAGCATGATCCAGCATAGATATGAAATAAAATATAAATTCCCTAATTAAACTGCACGTAATCTAATAAGCCAGAAAGGTCTGCCCAACCAACCCCCGACCCCTTTAGCCACCCACCTAGCAAATGCAAAAATAATAAAAGAAGTGAAAATTATAATAACTTGCATATTGTTTCTCTTAGACATCAAAACAATTTAAGCACGATTCAGACAAAATGCTTATAATCCAAGCATGAACATTTATATATATAAAGAGAAAAAGGTACTTTTAAATATTACAGATTGTCATATTTTTATCATCCCTTCACTGCAAGTTCTACTCACCAACAATGAATCAACCCAGAAGAAGAAAATAAAATCTGTCTTAAAACAAATGTCCAATCTTTTTTTTTTATTTTTTTATTGGTACTGTTGGTTGCTGACTTGCTGTTACTCCACATTGAAGCCTTACTGACTTTAACTCGATTCGAGTAAAAGTTAATTCCTAAATCCAAATATTCAATCATCATAAATAACTTTAATTTGGCTATTGACTAGTACTAATCATAACATTCTAACACAAACAATTACAATTTATTACCAGATGCATAATTCAATTTTGCCTTTATATGAAATTCTACCCATTTAAAAAGGAATCAAGAAAATAAGAACCCACAAAAAATTCTAAACATCATAAAATCAGAAAGACTAAATCACGCAGAATTCAACAAACATTCAAACACACCGTTACGACTACATAAACAACATTAACAATTTTTAGTCCAAAAAAAGGAAGAAAAAGCAAGATTTTTTCCTCAAATTAACGTACCTCTTAAACACCGTTCATGTGCAGTATTCGTTGACCGAGATGGAATGAGATTCCGGGAGTATGTGTTACTGTGTGAGAGAGAGATCGAAGGGCATATATGGATAGAGTAGAAAGTTGGTGGACTGAAAAAAGGCGTCTTCTTTCAATTGAAGTGACTAATGTGAATATTACTACGTTGTTTCTTCGAAGTTTCCAAATTTTTTGGTGTTTTATTTTTTATGATTTTATTTCGATATTTAATGACCAATATATAGAAATTAATTAAAGAATGACCTAGTTCGAATGATAAAGTTACTTTCAAGACGTAAATTGAGCTAATCAACATGTCTTTGTGATTGCTAGTTGACGTGCACGACACAACATATAAAGAGCGTATGAATAGGGACGGACATAGACATTTTGATTTATGTGGTACAATCGAATATTTTGTTCTTGATTTTTGAATGATTCATACTTGACTCGAGACAATGTAGATTTACATTTAAAAAATATTTTTTCATTAATATTTAACTAATCATTTTCATTCATTTGATTTTGAAGAGTCATTTTATTGATATTTTGTTCATCACAAGAAAATGAATATTTACGTTTAAAAATCATATAATGTATTTGATACAAACAATCAATTCAAGTAATCGAAAGGAAAAAAAACGTATAGCTAATATTCAATACTAACAATAAATTAAATAAATATAATTCGTTAAATATAAATCAAATTGGATATAATGAACACATTCTATATGCACAATTTGATAGGAGAAAATGCAAATTTAGATTCTAATTACTTGAAAATTTGATTGGAAAGTGAAGATTTGTAGTAAATGTTATAATTTGTTGAGAAATTATATACAAATTTTAAAAAATTAAAAGGTTAAGATTTTGTTAAAATGCGTGAG
>CAIGRF010231669.1:38917-55986 GCA_903798235.1 Fraxinus ornus | reverse complement strand
TAGTGCAATTTCCTCTTATAATATTGCTTAAGTTTGGGATTTGGATTTGTGCCCTAAGGGGATACCAATAGTCTTTGAAGGAGAGAGGAGGTACATATTAGTAGGTTGATTCAAAGCCCACACGCGCACACCGTTGCCGGTTGGTTCGGTGCGGGTCGTGGGCTTGGGCTTGGGCTTGAGTCAAGTTGGTATATATTTTTTGATAAAATAATATTTGAATTATATTATTTTATTATTATTCAAAATAATATATTTATTTTTCTCGAATTTTCTGTATGCGACACGTGACTTCTTATAGAAATTGACGGTTGACAGTTGAATTGTCTGTCCAAACGGGTTTTGTCTGTCGAAACGGGTTGTGTCTGTTTAACACACAACTTTTCATCTGTTGTGTCTTTGATTGTGTACAAATTCAGCTTGAAAAAGTTTTCAATCTCAAGACTTAACATGATCACCAACAAAGCTACGAAGCAAATCGCCGATGGAACAGTTACAAACCCAATCCGCCCATTCTGCCTATTAGTTTGGGAATGATAAGCGTGACTAAAGGATGTTTCTAATATTTTCTGTAATTAACAGTACTTTCCATAAATTAACTTTTTTACGTAGTAAGAAATTAACAAATCATCCAAATAATAAAAACTTTTTTAAGCACAACCAAACAAGTTCAAACTCAAAACATATACCTCATTATACAAAATTTAATAAATCTATTTTTATTTTTTTTCTTTTTAATGGTATAGAGCAATTGCACTAGTATTATAGTCATAGCCATCTCTTCTGCATCCCGCCATTCTTTCATTTTTCTTCTTGCTAGCACTAGTATTTTTTATGATTTGTCTTCTGGAATAGAAAGTAGGGGCTCTCTCTGCCGTCCATCCTCCAAATCTGCTGCTATTTTCTTTGATGCTTTAGGGTTACGATAAATTGCATAGAGTACTAGCTGGGATGTACCAAGTACAAATCCTATAGCATTTGGTACCTGTCAAATTTGCACCATTTTAATTTGAGAAGAATCAAGTTTGCTTATAAACAAGTTTACTTGTAATTAACAAAGTGAATTTGCAAGTAAACAAGTCTTTTGTTAATCAAATGTTCTTCATTTTGATGGTGTCACATATCTTATTGTTTAAATAAGTAAATTTCTTAAGTTATAATAAGTAAAAAAAGAAGTAAAATATCAAACTTCAAAAACAAAATATCTATAAATAAGTTTAAATTACTTAAAAGTTAAGCAAACACATTTAATATTGTTTGCCAAATTGGATTAGCATGTTTTTTTATGCTCAAAAGTATATGCCTAACAAAAAATTAAAATAAGTATCATAATTAACATATCTTCAACTAAAAATGCTAGGTATTGTTAAGTTGTGAGGTCTTATTATAGCCGCTACACGAAATTTGTACAATTTTAAATATCCACCATCAAAAAGAGACAAAGATCAGAGAAAATAAGGCGTGAATATTTTTTCTTTTGTAAACTTTTTTCATCATAGTTAATTATTGTAATGACGAAAAAAGGGCGTTGTCTCACATTGAAATTAATCTCTACAAGTCTTAAATGTTCTTTTGTGTCTTTTTTTACTGCGATTTTATTACTCTTGATAGTACTGAATTAGGGTTTCTAATTCTCAGTGCAGTGTAAATGAAAGCCGCTCTCAAAATGATAATTGAACAACCGGGAAAAAGTCATATCGTACATGTGCTTATAAGTCGAATGGCCTATATTTTGCCACCTCTAATTGCTCTTGTATACTTTCTTTCTAACAGGTGAGGTAGTTGGAACATCCTATTTGAAATAAAATGTTTTGATGATAAGAGGGTCCACTGTCCAAAATCACTTGAATCTTGTGGGGGAAATGAAGGATAAGAAGCCAGTTGATATTTGTTAGTTAATAATAGTAAAAAATGACCATAAAATATGGGTATAGGCTGTCTCTCTCATGGCCACCAACTACAAATAGCTACCTTATATTGCCAAAAGGCACAAAACCCTAACTCAAAATTTTGAGGAACAATCATGTAATGTATGCGACAATATTTGGAAGTGTCATTTTATAAAAATCTGGCACGACCCCATTTACACTGCTGGAGTTGATTAAAACCATAAACGGGTCACTTCAAAAGTAGATTGATCAATATTTGATTTATGACTCTAGAAGTGAGTAGAAGATCCTAGATTCGAGTCTGTCTAATATAATTATTATTGGACAGATATTTAATTAAAACATAAGTAAATTATACTTAATTCATTTCTTAAGTCGCAAAGAATGAAGTGATCTGAATTGAACTGGATATGAGAAATCGCCCGATTCAACATGTAAAATCCAATCAAGATAAAAAAAAAAAAATTTATTGTGCAATTTTATTTTAATTACGTATTAGCCCGACTTGTAATCAGGTCCTGGATCCGTCCCTAATATTTCCAAACAAATTTGTATTTTCTATAGCAGTGGTAGTCCTACACATTGAAAGCTGAGTTTTCTCCCCAAATCTGAGGTTGTGAATTATTTAAAATGTCGGTTGAATCTTCAAAATCCTAGCCATTAAATCGCAAAAAACATCAAAATTAATATTATTATTTGCAAAGTAATTTAATTTAATTTTTCCCTTTAAATTGTATTCACTTTTAAAGGTCCTATTAATTAAACTTAACTTACCGATTAGTAGTATATATTGGATTATTGATGAAGAAAAATTCTTTCCTTGAGCTTAAAAGCACTTATAAACAGTTAAATATTTGGGAAAATAGTTTTTATATGCAACTAAAGGACATAGCTAATTTAATTATTAAAAAAATTAATTTAGTTTTTTTTTTTATTGCAGAATTATTATTTTGTAATAATTTATATAATTTTCATAATATAGACTAAATTTAAATAGTAAGGGAATGTGAAGAACTTACTCCAAGGAACCAGTCGTTTACAAGGCACGCATAGAAAGTCCAAATTCCTCCATTTAAAAAAAGGAAAAATGAGAGAAGAAATGGCATATACTCCACACTCTTCATTGTCACCACATTTTTCTGCACATTTCAACATGCAACTTGTTAAATTATATATATACACTAATAATACACATCACATTTTTTTTCCAATAACTTGTAACGACGATAAATTGTCTTGTATAAGTATTATTGAAGAAAAAATTAAAGTTAAATATATTATAGAGTAATGTTATTTGCCGTTGCTCTTTATCGATTGTATTCGTTTTACGTGACATACATGTGGTTGTTAGCGATTTGATACATTAATGTGATAATTTTTTATTGCATCATGCATCAAATCATTATTTATTTGAAATAACAAAATTCAATTGCTTTGATTACCAGCTTATCTAAAAATTTAGATATTTATCATAATTAATTCTACTATTTAAGTTGAGAAAAGTTTTTAACCAAATGAAAATCTTAAACTAAGGTCAATGATAGGTTCAAGATGATTGGGCTATAAGGATGCCCACAAACACTTCCACTATTGTATAATTATTCATTTTGTAGGGTAAAAGAAATCTTCAAAGCAATTCATATCTTGTTTTATAAGTTTGACAGCACAACACTTATTAAAGAAGAAAGAAAGCGAAATTAAATAAAATATTATTGATTCTTTTGCTTACTTCTATCAAAAACTATATATTAGAATATCTTTCAGACATAACTTGTTTTTCTAACATAAACATATATTGTTCTTGTTCGGTTTTATTTAAAAAAAAAAAATTTGATAAAAATCTAAGTCAGGGTCGTCAATTAATGTTAACCACACATTTTATTTGATCTGCAACTTTTCAACTATACTTTTCGTCAAATTTTATCAAAATCTAATATTTATATTGTTGCTAAGGAAAAAGAAGAAAATAAAATCTTGTATTGTTGCTCAGTTTGGTCAAATTTGTGCACACCAAATGTGTTCTCAAGTTACTTACCATAGCTGCAAGAGGTGAACCATACATGATAACATTTAGGCCTGAACACATAATACCGGTTACAACGATCCTCATGTCCTCTTGCAGTAAAAAATATGTTCCTGAAATTGCCGCAGCTAGAAAACCAACATCCAGAATTGCAGCAAGTATTGCAGTTTTAGCCTGTTACAGCATCATCAATGAAAATTATCAAATTAATAAATTGCAAAAATTTACTTATTTTCAACTTTAAAATTCAAAAGAGTCATTTACTCTAAAACGGTGGCAGAGCTAGAAAATAACGTTAGGATGGACTGAAATTTAAAAAAATTCGAATGAACTTGCACCATAAGAGGTCAAACTCATGATATTCACGACAAAAAAAAAATGTATGACACTCAATGAAATAAAAGAAGTTTAGATGTCTCATTCTAAAATGTTTCACTTTGATCTTTTTATCTTTTCTTACCAAATAGAAAATCAACGCACTCCTTAAAAAATATAAACCGACCAAATCATGATCAGAATAAGTAAATAATACATATCCACCAATAAAAAAACTAAGAAATTATTTTATAAATACTATTTTAAATAACTTTGATGATCAGTTCTTCCAAACAACTAAAAGCTTTGGTCGAAACACTCAATCAATAATACATTAATATATGTTATTGTCTCAAAATACTATTTAGTGTGGACGTCAATCTTCTATATCACTTCATTTCATGGTGTGTAAGGAATCCTATCCAAAGTGAGAAAATCGACTAAGAATTACAAGGGTCCAAGGAAGTTAGATTTATCCATGTTTGGCTCAGTTTCAAGAATATACTTATATATATTAATTTATAAATAAATAAATTTTAGAAAAAGTTATTTATTTTGTTCATAACATCTATTTCATGATTAAAACAAATAATTTTATTTTTTTTATATAAATATCAATAAGTAATATATAAAAACATACATAGAAATAAAAATGAATTACTTGTGTGCTTAGCAAAACATGTAGTGTCTCTAACTATTAAAATAAGTAATTTAAAATAAGTAATTTATTTTTAGATATGTTCAGTACAAATTATCTACAATAAAATTTACTTAATTATCCTAAGTAAATTTAGTCAAAAATGCATTACATAAGATGCCTAAATTGACAATATGATATTAATATCTTGAAAAGATTATTTAATAATTGTAGTCTCTTTAAATAAAAATTGGATAATTGATCATTGGACTTGGATTGGAATTCAAACTAGAGTTGAGCTATCACAAATATTTGGATAAAAATTGAACAATTTATTCTAAGCCCCCCACTACTTCTGCCCCTACTAAAACTAATTAGTTTCTTAAAGAAAACTCTATTAAACTTATTGCGTATGGCAAAACATGCTATGGATACTTTTCCAGAGTCGAAACTCTTCGATAACTCCAAGAAAACGTCTCCAAACAAGAGAACCAGAACCGCAATACACATAGAGAAATAAAACTCACACATGTTTTACAGAGCACTCATACATGTAGAGCACTCATACATGTGGGGCCCACACATAAATTTATTTGAATACATGGTGGGGTCGTCAATTGGTGAGCCCCTGAGAATTAATTCCCTATACATGGGGATTAATCTCATGTACATGGTGATTAATTCAGAGAACCATGGCTTACCCTCTTCTTTGGAGGTGCAAATGCAAGAAACAAGATGACATATACGCTCTCAACAACCACGCCAAAACCATTAACAGTAGCTACAAGATAACTGTCTGGCTTTGTGATTCCATAGTAAGTCCATAGAGATGAACCCAGCAGTGTGCAAATATAAGGAAGAGACTCAAACTCCTCTGTTGATCTGTCCTTCACAATCCTCCAAAATGTCTTCCTGCATAAACATTATTTTTTTCAAGAACTCATCATCTCTCTCAATCTGAAAGAGTGCCTGTATATGTATATCTTACTTACACTGGAGAGAGAAACATAAGAATGGAGATTATGTTGCCTGCACAGATATTTAAACAAAAGATTGATAAATAATTAATTTGCATAAGAGGTTCTTGTCACGGGTGAAAATCTATTCGTCTCATTGTAGCTTTCCGCTAGAAAATACCTGCACAAAGAGAAAGTCTTCTCTTTGTGCTACAAGGAGACAGTAGAAGAGATTTTTCACCCATAACAGGAATATAAATGGAAAATTCTTAAGATAATTGATACCTATGATACCAACAAAGAAACTTAAAGCCTCCATGATGAGGGAAAAAAAATTTGTTGGGAAAATGGAGAAGATCAGAAGTTTGAAGTTTGCTTTCCTTTTTTATTTTTCTTTTAGAATTTATAGCCTATACAAAAGCTAGTGTTATTTTTTCTATATTAATTTGTTTGTTTCTTATCATATGACCCATGACCATGTCTAACCATAAAATAATCCCAAATATCGCGGTGTGATTCATGAAAGATTTTTTTTCGAATTAAACATATTTTTTAAGGCAATTTTCTTATATATAATAAGTAAATGTCAATAACGTGTTACTTGCACTTTTAATTTTGCTTTTCGTAAAAAACTACTTTAAATCTCATAAACGCTTAAAAAAAATAATCCAAAATTTTTCGAAAGAACTTTTAAATCTCATAAACAATTTTTAATAATTTGATAAATGTCAGTCATTTTTTGTAAAGAATGATTTTTTGAATTGTAATTTTTTTTTTGAATGTGTGGTTAAAAAATAAGAAAAAAAAATTTAAATTTTGGTTGTGTTTGATACACCACCTTTTCCATTCCATTTTCCAAGTTTTGTAGTTTTTGATGACAATAATTTTCTTGTCATTTGGTTTTCCACATTGGCTCCNGACATGTCAATTTAATTGACAACTTGCAATTTCCTATTCCTATTCCTATTTATTTATCTATCATTACTCTTGATGTCGTAGTTCAAGCATGAATCACATGGCATATATTTTAAGAAAATTAGGCGCCCCCCAATAGGGGGCCGTCATTTGACAATTTTGAACACCCTTTTGTAACCCATTTTGTACCTGTAGCACAACTCATTATTTTATAACTCAAAAGGACATGTCAATTTAATTGACAACTTGCAATTTCCTATTCCTATTCCTATTTATTTATCTATCATTACTCTTGATGTCGTAGTTCAAGCATGAATCACATGGCATATATTTTAAGAAAATTAGGCGCCCCCCAATAGGGGGCCGTCATTTGACAATTTTGAACACCCTTTTGTAACCCATTTTGTACCTGTAGCACAACTCATTATTTTATAACTCAAAAGGACATGTCAATTTAATTGACAACTTGCAATTTCCTATTCCTATTCCTATTTATTTATCTATCATTACTCTTGATGTCGTAGTTCAAGCATGAATCACATGGCATATATTTTAAGAAAATTAGGCGCCCCCCAATAGGGGGCCGTCATTTGACAATTTTGAACACCCTTTTGTAACCCATTTTGTACCTGTAGCACAACTCATTATTTTATAACTCAAAAGGACATGTCAATTTAATTGACAACTTGCAATTTCCTATTCCTATTCCTATTTATTTATCTATCATTACTCTTGATGTCGTAGTTCAAGCATGAATCACATGGCATATATTTTAAGAAAATTAGGCGCCCCCCAATAGGGGGCCGTCATTTGACAATTTTGAACACCCTTTTGTAACCCATTTTGTACCTGTAGCACAACTCATTATTTTATAACTCAAAAGGACATGTCAATTTAATTGACAACTTGCAATTTCCTATTCCTATTCCTATTTATTTATCTATCATTACTCTTGATGTCGTAGTTCAAGCATGAATCACATGGCATATATTTTAAGAAAATTAGGCGCCCCCCAATAGGGGGCCGTCATTTGACAATTTTGAACACCCTTTTGTAACCCATTTTGTACCTGTAGCACAACTCATTATTTTATAACTCAAAAGGACATGTCAATTTAATTGACAACTTGCAATTTCCTATTCCTATTCCTATTTATTTATCTATCATTACTCTTGATGTCGTAGTTCAAGCATGAATCACATGGCATATATTTTAAGAAAATTAGGCGCCCCCCAATAGGGGGCCGTCATTTGACAATTTTGAACACCCTTTTGTAACCCATTTTGTACCTGTAGCACAACTCATTATTTTATAACTCAAAAGGACATGTCAATTTAATTGACAACTTGCAATTTCCTATTCCTATTCCTATTTATTTATCTATCATTACTCTTGATGTCGTAGTTCAAGCATGAATCACATGGCATATATTTTAAGAAAATTAGGCGCCCCCCAATAGGGGGCCGTCATTTGACAATTTTGAACACCCTTTTGTAACCCATTTTGTACCTGTAGCACAACTCATTATTTTATAACTCAAAAGGACATGTCAATTTAATTGACAACTTGCAATTTCCTATTCCTATTCCTATTTATTTATCTATCATTACTCTTGATGTCGTAGTTCAAGCATGAATCACATGGCATATATTTTAAGAAAATTAGGCGCCCCCCAATAGGGGGCCGTCATTTGACAATTTTGAACACCCTTTTGTAACCCATTTTGTACCTGTAGCACAACTCATTATTTTATAACTCAAAAGGACATGTCAATTTAATTGACAACTTGCAATTTCCTATTCCTATTCCTATTTATTTATCTATCATTACTCTTGATGTCGTAGTTCAAGCATGAATCACATGGCATATATTTTAAGAAAATTAGGCGCCCCCCAATAGGGGGCCGTCATTTGACAATTTTGAACACCCTTTTGTAACCCATTTTGTACCTGTAGCACAACTCATTATTTTATAACTCAAAAGGACATGTCAATTTAATTGACAACTTGCAATTTCCTATTCCTATTCCTATTTATTTATCTATCATTACTCTTGATGTCGTAGTTCAAGCATGAATCACATGGCATATATTTTAAGAAAATTAGGCGCCCCCCAATAGGGGGCCGTCATTTGACAATTTTGAACACCCTTTTGTAACCCATTTTGTACCTGTAGCACAACTCATTATTTTATAACTCAAAAGGACATGTCAATTTAATTGACAACTTGCAATTTCCTATTCCTATTCCTATTTATTTATCTATCATTACTCTTGATGTCGTAGTTCAAGCATGAATCACATGGCATATATTTTAAGAAAATTAGGCGCCCCCCAATAGGGGGCCGTCATTTGACAATTTTGAACACCCTTTTGTAACCCATTTTGTACCTGTAGCACAACTCATTATTTTATAACTCAAAAGGACATGTCAATTTAATTGACAACTTGCAATTTCCTATTCCTATTCCTATTTATTTATCTATCATTACTCTTGATGTCGTAGTTCAAGCATGAATCACATGGCATATATTTTAAGAAAATTAGGCGCCCCCCAATAGGGGGCCGTCATTTGACAATTTTGAACACCCTTTTGTAACCCATTTTGTACCTGTAGCACAACTCATTATTTTATAACTCAAAAGGACATGTCAATTTAATTGACAACTTGCAATTTCCTATTCCTATTCCTATTTATTTATCTATCATTACTCTTGATGTCGTAGTTCAAGCATGAATCACATGGCATATATTTTAAGAAAATTAGGCGCCCCCCAATAGGGGGCCGTCATTTGACAATTTTGAACACCCTTTTGTAACCCATTTTGTACCTGTAGCACAACTCATTATTTTATAACTCAAAAGGACATGTCAATTTAATTGACAACTTGCAATTTCCTATTCCTATTCCTATTTATTTATCTATCATTACTCTTGATGTCGTAGTTCAAGCATGAATCACATGGCATATATTTTAAGAAAATTAGGCGCCCCCCAATAGGGGGCCGTCATTTGACAATTTTGAACACCCTTTTGTAACCCATTTTGTACCTGTAGCACAACTCATTATTTTATAACTCAAAAGGACATGTCAATTTAATTGACAACTTGCAATTTCCTATTCCTATTCCTATTTATTTATCTATCATTACTCTTGATGTCGTAGTTCAAGCATGAATCACATGGCATATATTTTAAGAAAATTAGGCGCCCCCCAATAGGGGGCCGTCATTTGACAATTTTGAACACCCTTTTGTAACCCATTTTGTACCTGTAGCACAACTCATTATTTTATAACTCAAAAGGACATGTCAATTTAATTGACAACTTGCAATTTCCTATTCCTATTCCTATTTATTTATCTATCATTACTCTTGATGTCGTAGTTCAAGCATGAATCACATGGCATATATTTTAAGAAAATTAGGCGCCCCCCAATAGGGGGCCGTCATTTGACAATTTTGAACACCCTTTTGTAACCCATTTTGTACCTGTAGCACAACTCATTATTTTATAACTCAAAAGGACATGTCAATTTAATTGACAACTTGCAATTTCCTATTCCTATTCCTATTTATTTATCTATCATTACTCTTGATGTCGTAGTTCAAGCATGAATCACATGGCATATATTTTAAGAAAATTAGGCGCCCCCCAATAGGGGGCCGTCATTTGACAATTTTGAACACCCTTTTGTAACCCATTTTGTACCTGTAGCACAACTCATTATTTTATAACTCAAAAGGACATGTCAATTTAATTGACAACTTGCAATTTCCTATTCCTATTCCTATTTATTTATCTATCATTACTCTTGATGTCGTAGTTCAAGCATGAATCACATGGCATATATTTTAAGAAAATTAGGCGCCCCCCAATAGGGGGCCGTCATTTGACAATTTTGAACACCCTTTTGTAACCCATTTTGTACCTGTAGCACAACTCATTATTTTATAACTCAAAAGGACATGTCAATTTAATTGACAACTTGCAATTTCCTATTCCTATTCCTATTTATTTATCTATCATTACTCTTGATGTCGTAGTTCAAGCATGAATCACATGGCATATATTTTAAGAAAATTAGGCGCCCCCCAATAGGGGGCCGTCATTTGACAATTTTGAACACCCTTTTGTAACCCATTTTGTACCTGTAGCACAACTCATTATTTTATAACTCAAAAGGACATGTCAATTTAATTGACAACTTGCAATTTCCTATTCCTATTCCTATTTATTTATCTATCATTACTCTTGATGTCGTAGTTCAAGCATGAATCACATGGCATATATTTTAAGAAAATTAGGCGCCCCCCAATAGGGGGCCGTCATTTGACAATTTTGAACACCCTTTTGTAACCCATTTTGTACCTGTAGCACAACTCATTATTTTATAACTCAAAAGGACATGTCAATTTAATTGACAACTTGCAATTTCCTATTCCTATTCCTATTTATTTATCTATCATTACTCTTGATGTCGTAGTTCAAGCATGAATCACATGGCATATATTTTAAGAAAATTAGGCGCCCCCCAATAGGGGGCCGTCATTTGACAATTTTGAACACCCTTTTGTAACCCATTTTGTACCTGTAGCACAACTCATTATTTTATAACTCAAAAGGACATGTCAATTTAATTGACAACTTGCAATTTCCTATTCCTATTCCTATTTATTTATCTATCATTACTCTTGATGTCGTAGTTCAAGCATGAATCACATGGCATATATTTTAAGAAAATTAGGCGCCCCCCAATAGGGGGCCGTCATTTGACAATTTTGAACACCCTTTTGTAACCCATTTTGTACCTGTAGCACAACTCATTATTTTATAACTCAAAAGGACATGTCAATTTAATTGACAACTTGCAATTTCCTATTCCTATTCCTATTTATTTATCTATCATTACTCTTGATGTCGTAGTTCAAGCATGAATCACATGGCATATATTTTAAGAAAATTAGGCGCCCCCCAATAGGGGGCCGTCATTTGACAATTTTGAACACCCTTTTGTAACCCATTTTGTACCTGTAGCACAACTCATTATTTTATAACTCAAAAGGACATGTCAATTTAATTGACAACTTGCAATTTCCTATTCCTATTCCTATTTATTTATCTATCATTACTCTTGATGTCGTAGTTCAAGCATGAATCACATGGCATATATTTTAAGAAAATTAGGCGCCCCCCAATAGGGGGCCGTCATTTGACAATTTTGAACACCCTTTTGTAACCCATTTTGTACCTGTAGCACAACTCATTATTTTATAACTCAAAAGGACATGTCAATTTAATTGACAACTTGCAATTTCCTATTCCTATTCCTATTTATTTATCTATCATTACTCTTGATGTCGTAGTTCAAGCATGAATCACATGGCATATATTTTAAGAAAATTAGGCGCCCCCCAATAGGGGGCCGTCATTTGACAATTTTGAACACCCTTTTGTAACCCATTTTGTACCTGTAGCACAACTCATTATTTTATAACTCAAAAGGACATGTCAATTTAATTGACAACTTGCAATTTCCTATTCCTATTCCTATTTATTTATCTATCATTACTCTTGATGTCGTAGTTCAAGCATGAATCACATGGCATATATTTTAAGAAAATTAGGCGCCCCCCAATAGGGGGCCGTCATTTGACAATTTTGAACACCCTTTTGTAACCCATTTTGTACCTGTAGCACAACTCATTATTTTATAACTCAAAAGGACATGTCAATTTAATTGACAACTTGCAATTTCCTATTCCTATTCCTATTTATTTATCTATCATTACTCTTGATGTCGTAGTTCAAGCATGAATCACATGGCATATATTTTAAGAAAATTAGGCGCCCCCCAATAGGGGGCCGTCATTTGACAATTTTGAACACCCTTTTGTAACCCATTTTGTACCTGTAGCACAACTCATTATTTTATAACTCAAAAGGACATGTCAATTTAATTGACAACTTGCAATTTCCTATTCCTATTCCTATTTATTTATCTATCATTACTCTTGATGTCGTAGTTCAAGCATGAATCACATGGCATATATTTTAAGAAAATTAGTGCATGCAGTATCCTGTCTTTTCGTCAATGTGAATTTGATCTCTATTCAACTTCTAGTGACATTTCTTTCCTCAACTTTTCATTTTTATTGCACTTAGCTCCTCAATGACAATTTCCATCCAATGACGAAAACAATTACATGCGTGAATATGAAATAATGTTAGAAGGCTAAAATATATTGGCATAAATATTTGACATAGAAAAGAAAAGAAAAAAGACGTTTACTTTTTGACGTCCACAATTCGCTATCCATTTTCCACCTATGTCAGAAGGCAATTTCAGGGGGCGGGAAATTTTTTTCCTTTTACTGTTGTTTGAAAATAAAGATATAATTGTTGTTTCAAGTAAAAAACACTTGTTACGTGCATTTCACATTGCATTTTAACGATCAAAATGAATAGAAACTATTAACATGAGCCCCAATTGGTATGAAAATAAAAAGGTTGGAGATTCATGCGAATAAAAATTCGTTGAATACCCTATTGCACACGTTCTTTTTCTTTTATTACAACTTGTTTGGTTTAAATAAGAAGAAAAATAATTAATGAGAAAGCCATATAATTTTTTATTGTCCACCAGGTAGTCATGGAATTCACGATGTCGTAGCCTAGGGATCCACCCATTTTTAAATTCCTGGCGATTACCTGGAAAGATATTTCAAGTCATATGGTTTTTTTAGATAATTCTTTGGGAGGAAATAAACATAAATTTACTTGGTCAACAAAAATAAATTACAAGATCATACTTTTTGTTATCGAGAATCGCTAATATTGACCTCGTAATTTGGCAAGAGTTAACCGTCAACATATTTTAACGTCTCCTTCGTCCACATGTATACTGCAACGGAGAGTTGATGCATCCGAGATATCTAAGAGTATAATAACCTAATTGACTCGAAACCTAATTGACTCGAAAGGCACATGTGGAAGATACGATACAAAGCAGAGTTCTGACTTTACAATTATTCATTGAGCCTTCGTCAAGGTCGATCTCCATCCATGGTCGACTGTAATTTACGGCCTAAAAAGCTAACAAGTTGCACAAAGTTTTGCAACCAAGAAAAACCCACCTGAATTTGTCTCCATTAGAAGTACAGTCGTTGCAACTTGCAAAGTGTACTAACATATTTCATCCGTTGAATAACAACATTATTTATTTTGTTTGACGAAAATAAGAAATAAAAATATCATTGGTTTGTGGTGGGAATGCTTGAAGGATGAGCTGTTTCTTTCAGATTTTAATTATTATAGGTTGTCATGATGAAAACGAGTTATGATGTAGATTTCAACCGTTCAAATTAAAGCTAAACAACACAAGATATATTTATGAAAAGATTTTTTTTGCTTGTACAGAAAATATCATGAGATAAATAATGGAAATGTGTCCATAACACTTCACTCAACTTTAGTCTTTATATACAAATATGTCTATAAAATAGTAAATTGAAATGCACAAATCATAATGAACTTCTCGATCAAAGTATTGAAAATTCAATTAAATTAGACGGAGATATCTTGATCAATTAAAAATTTGATAAATTTGTAACAAGATTTTAAAATTTCATTGAATAAGCACTAACCCTTGTTTGATTTTGCTAAAAAAAAATAACTAAAAAAAAAAAAATCAGATTTTTAGTATATTCAAATAAAAATTGATAAAATATGTAAGTTCATAAAAGCTATAAATTCTATAAAATATATGATTGAAAATGAATTTGATAAAAAATAAAACAAGTATACATAAAAATTAATTATTCTCCAAACTCATTTAAAATCATATCTTCCAATAAAATAATTTTATTCTTAAATTCAGAATCTTTCTTACATTTTAACCACGTATTCTATAATAATAATAAAAAAAAAAAAAACTATTACAAAGTTCATTCTTTCAAAAAATGGGACTCGTACACTTAAAACCCCTATTTGAGCCACATTTTCCTCAAATTTTTTTTTTTGTTCTTTTAATCGCACATCCCCCCATAAAATAATTTAAAACGTAAATTCAAACATTTTTTTCTATTTTTTATCCAAACATTCTAAAAAAAAAAAAAAGGGATAATTGCAGCAAAAGCTCAAAACCCTTAAACTACTGGTAGACTTTCTCCAAATCTTTGACTTGTTGCATCCGTCACCCATAACATTTTGAACCATTACATGTGAGACCCTTTTGGATGGTTTCCATCCAAAATACCTCCAATTGACCCAAAAAATTGATTTTGATCCCATTTTAATCAATTTTAAAAGGGCAAAATAGTACTTATCTAGTAATCACATTAAATAATTAAATAACAAAAAAAAGTCAACCCTTCCCCAAACGAAACCCCAAACCAAAACAATATAATTGGGAGAAGAATTTTTTAAGAAACTATTTCTTCCACGTAGACAAGCCAGATCTTTTCAATAGCATGGTTCAACCACCTCACAGTTTTCGAATCCAAGAGCACCTAATATAAGAATATGAAATAAAAATCACATGGATCTACTAAAAAGGCAGTAATTCTCATGAAAATAGAAAAAAAAATATTTTTTCAACAATGCCCCACCATTGATAAAGAGTATGCATAGACAAAAAGTTGGAATTGAAAAAAAATAATAATAATAATAATCAATTGCACAACTCTTTTTCTGTTCCCCTTCTTCTTTCATTTCTTTTCTTTTATCTATTCAATTAACCAACCTCTCACCCCCATAAAAAAAAGGAAAAGGGATAAAGAACAGAGGGGTCGCAAAACAATTAAAGAAAAAAGATAGGCAATAAACTTAGAAAACCCCTTAAATTTTGCATACTCTTCTTTGATTTGATTGTCTTCTTTCCTCAAACTGTAGTTTCCTTCTCAATCTCATCTCATACAACTCATGGACCTTCAAATTCGACAAAAAAAAAAAAAATTTAAAATAAAATAAATAACTGAATCTTTACAAAGACAGGGTTGGTCTTGGATCTGGAAATAGAGCGTGATTTCTTGGACTTGAATAGCTTTGTGCGAACACTTTTGATGCGGCCTGGTGCTGCCCCTGGAGTTTAATGCTTGGAGGCAAAAGAAGAGAACAAGTGGTTTTGGTTTGAGGTTGACTTTTTTTTTTAAAAAAAAATATTATTATTTGTTTGTTATTTAATTATTTAATGTGATTAATAGATATTTATTATTTTGCCCTTTTAAAATTGATTAAAATGTGATCAAAATCAATTTTTTGAGTTAACTGACGATATTTTGGATGGAAACCGTCCAAAATGGCATCACCTGCAACGTTTCAAAATGTTAGGGATAACGGCTGTAACAAATAAAAGATTTGAAAAAAGTTTGCTAATATTTTAAAGGTTTGGGACTTTTGCTGCAATTATCCTTTTTTTTTTAATCTACTCTTAAACAAGAGGCTTTGTTTCAACATTCCATATTGAACATACTCTAAACTAAAACTAAATGTATGTTGTGCAAGAGTGTCGTTCTAGCTGATGTATTCGTAAATTATAAATTGTGAGTGAATGTTGTTGGACATACAATGATCCTACCATCTTATAAAAAGTGTGTAATAGATTTCAATCGTTGAGTTGGACGGAGGGTCCACTGGAACAACTAAAAGTATGAACAATCAATAGAGTTCCGTTCAAATTCCAGACGGCCAAAAATTTAGATTTGTGTAAAGTTAAAGTTTGAGCAACACCCAATATATGTATGAGAAGTCGATTTCATTAACCTGACAAAATGAATTAATTATTTGATGTAGATTGTATTTGGCCAAAATTAAAAAATTAAAAAAAAAAAAGAAAAAAAAAGAGTTAAGGTTACTTTTATATAATTAGAGGGATGTGAGAGGAAATTGTGAAACCCTCGTGACAAACTAATATCGTCATTTCAAAACTATTGATTAGGTGTTGAACTAAAATAATCGTTTCAAAACAATTTAGTTTAGGTTTCATATTTTAGTTGCAGTTTGAAATAAAATCTCTTCGTTTAAGAATTTAAAAGGAAATATTTCTATGTTTTTCGCTTTTTAATTAATTACTTTCTATCATGTAGGTAATTAATAAAATTTTAAAGTGCAATACATCTGGTTTGACTCGCTTCTAATTAAACCTCAATCTTGGTATATTTCTACCAGAGGAAGGAAACAAATGAAGAGTGTTGACCCCAAAAAATTAATTCAACAGAATCCCACCATGTTCCCTCCACGTGGACATCACCTGCACACGTAGCACCCCGTTAGGAGGCAAAGGCCGCCGATCAAGAAAAAGGTCCGGCGACCATTTGCACTCCGACGGTCAAGTCAACGG